>APFE031233402.1:142461-173718 GCA_000404065.3 Pinus taeda | reverse complement strand
TCCTAAGATTATGGCCACTAAGGTCACCAACAACAACAAATACACCCGGGGGAACAGTCTACACTCCGACAGCACGCAAGGGCAGAGTAACAAGCTCAATCCCCTTACCGGTTCCTTGACAATGGTCAATCTAAGGTTTACCGATAAGTGATCCCCTGGCTCCTCAACAATAATCTGAGGTTTACCGTTTTTAATACGTGCATGTCTGGCGTCGTTCCCAATGACGGAGGATTGATCCCCTCACTGGTTCGGACACGAGCTCGTGCTTCTCCTTTAAGAGGAGCTTTCCCAGAGTATAAATGCAACAGCTGGATTTATCTTATCACAAGATAAGCTACTTGTTTGGTTTAATAGTCTTGGAGAGTTAATTACTCACCTACTCCAAGACACTAGCCTGATCTATGTTGGTGCTTCAGAGCCCTAGAAAAAAAAAAATTTCTAAGTTAATTTTACTTTAAGCGTTGATTTTAATGGCTGTTCTTTAAGACAAAGGTGATGGAGATGAAACTTGGTGGTGTATAGACTCGACTCCAATTCTCTAAAATATTCACCTAAGATGATTGATAATTTTCTCTTTTCAATGAATGTTCTAATTAAGAGAGTTGAGAGAATGCAATCTTTTCAATAAAAACAACTTTCTTAAAAGACAATCAAAGAAATTCTCTTATCTTTCAAAGCGCACAAAACATGACCACTCTTTACTTCACGAAAAAATTCCTTTCTCTTTCAAAGACGTCAAATGCTACTCTAAAGCAAACTTTGAAAAGGAGATCGTTGATATTTTCCTATTTAATAAAAGCACGTAAAATTAATCTAATTAAAGCAATTTCAAGATCTATGAAAATCTATGAAAAATCACTCAAAATCAAATAAAGGAAATTTACCTAATCTTTCACTAACAAGTAAATCTAAGAAGCAAAAGCTTACTAGGATGATTCCTTGGGATGTTTTACTTGGCAATGATCGATCCAAGGACTAGTTTATGCAGAATCACAAACTAATCAAAACAAAACTCAATCTCTTTTGTTCTTTTTTAAAATGAAATTCACAACTTTAAATGAACAAGCTTATTGAAATTTTGCAAAGAGGCAACACAAAGGCAGGTCACTCACGAGGGTAGATTTTGTGACTGGTCCGACTCCTAAGAAGACTGACAAAACCAGAGATATCCAAGGCTTTGCCACTTCTAAACCCAAAGTCACTACAGGACCAATATAAAAACCAAACCCTTAGGCTAAAATCTCAAGGAATTTCACTAAAACTTTCAACACTAATGGAAAAAGTATAGGTGAAGATTTTTGACAGTCAACCAGTGGATCTGGGCAGTAAAAACTAAGAAAAACAAAATTCAAAAGGAAAAACTGATAAAAAAGGGAAATTTTCTTTCTTTTAACAGGGTACGCAGGCAGCATGTTTAACCAGGTGCATGCACGCTCTGTGTACACAGATACAATGCGCACAAGTACGCACTGTGTCTAACTCAGAGGGTGCGTACTTCTGTAAAACAAAGAAAACCTAAGTTCTAATTCAACCCTAAGCTAAGCCACCCAAAAACACAGTCAAGCAACCAAAAAGCAAAAGAAACAAGACTCTTTTTAGATCAAAGTAACAATCAAAGGAAAAATCAAACCCATCAATGGATTCCCCAGTGGAGTCGCCAATTTGTCATGCGGAAAGAGTTATTTTTGCGGACAAAGCTAACCTCCCTAGGAGTCTAAGACTCTCTAGTGACAAACAAACCAAACAAGAGCGATCCTTCTCTAAACACACATTATTCTATGAGAGATCAAGTGTTTTCCGATCTTACCTTAGGTCCAACGCTTGTTGTAGCAGTCCAGCCTTGCTGATCCAGATGAGCTCCTCCTTCACTTTAAGACCTGCATACACTAACAGTCAAACGATTACATAACACCTGAATATTTCATATAACAAAGCATATTCATCATATAGACCAAGGAGTACATGAAATAATTCATTAACAACAAATCATTGAGAAGAATGGACTTATTTGTATTAAGGAAACAAAAAAGGAACCATTACAACCTGAGCCTTGGTGTTGTGCAAGCTCCTCCCAGGGTCCAACAAGAGATTTTCTCTACTTTGACAAGCTCACCCACTCCCAATATGGCAACAAGGAAGGATAGTGATCTCTCCTCACAAGTCAACAATGGAAGTCCTAATTCCAGCAGCATTTACCCTTTAGAATGTTCAGCTTTTAACCTCTCCTCCTCTGGCCCAATGCCTGTATTTATAGTATTCTAGAGGAAGTTATTCAGTTCCAACATCAATGGGATACTCCCTCTTTTGGATGGGGTAGCTCCTCTCTTGATGGGATAAGTTCCTCTATCATAGGAGTGCATGAACCATCTGGAGGCGCTTAATACATGTCAAACACTCTTCTAGAAGGCTCTAGAAGTGACCACAAGTAACTTTTTAGAGATGAAACTCGCGCCTTTTGACCTTTACAGGGGTACGCACCCAACCTTTAGCTTACAGAGCGTACAAGTACGCAGGTACAGTGTGTTGGAGTGCGTACACGCAGGCAAGGTAGAGAGAACCTGCGTACCCAGAGATAAACATGTTTTAAAGTGACTTTCTCTCTTTTGAAGTTTGACATGAAGAGCAAAGGTTTGAGGCTTGACAAGGAGGACAACATGGCTATTTAACTGCAGATAGCCATGGTGACAAATTTCAGTGTAACACATAGGATCATGCAAAACTTGATAGGCTCCACCTAGTTTCTTCCTCAGATGGCCCACCCTTTCCTTCTTGTTTGCTTTTTTTTCTCTGCTGCGATTGCTTCCTCTGTTGTTGACGAATGTTTTGGCTTAGATGTGATTGCATGTGCTCCTATTTCCCTAGACAACCTTCCTCAACTACTAGACTTTAGTGGATTCCTTCTCCTTCCTCGATTGCTTTCTCCATGACTCCCCGTCTGTTAGATTTGGTCAAAACATGTCAAAATGTTTCCTAAAAAACAAAGGGCCCAACAGGCCCCGACCGCAATCAATTGACTTGTCCCTGAGTCAATCATTTGCTGGTGCTGTTGGTGCCTATTGTTGCTGTAGAGATTCTATTGGTGCTACTCCTTCTTGGCCTGCTCCTTCAAACGAAGGACCCAACTCTGGGACGGATTGGGTGGCAATGGTTTTAAATTGTGTGTACTCGGCAACAACTGATTACCATGGACCTGTGAGAGTGTTGACTTGTTCGATGAAGTGCATAGTGAGGTCAGCTGTTCGTTGAGCCATTTTTTTGTCAGGATAACGTTCCATCGGGTTTCTACTGCTGCATTGATTTGTTGGAGTTTCTAGAAGTGGACTTGTGCATGTGGCTTAAGGTCGCGTAGCAAAGGTTTTGTGTTGCACGATTCATCCTCAATTTGTTTGATCTAGTTTTTTAGGATGTCCATCTATGCAAGAATCTTCATTTGTTGATTGAGGTTTGGGGTGGTGAGGGATTCATTGAAGAGATGATTAGATTGTTGGTGCAAAGAGTAGACCGGTTGATTTTTCTTTGCAAGGAAGCTTGAATAGACACAAACTTGAGCGAAGAGTTCTTTAGATTCTCCCATATCTTGTAGAATGGAGGCTTTCAGACAAGTTGCTTCAATAATTTTATTCTGGATTTCACTGACATACTGGGACGCTGGATCGAGGAGTGCCCTTTGGGTGGCGACAATAGTTCTTTGAAGCTATTTGTTTTTTGAGAATAGGTTGGTACATGCAGTTTTGATATGATCACAATAGTCCGAAAGAGTACAAGCCTAAAAGTCTTCTGGTGCATCTGGTACTATTTTGCCAACTGTGGATCAAAGATTTTGGAACTTTGCACTGATTCATCAATCTATTGCTGTAGCTCTTACTTCTCCCAGAGAAGTAGATCTATTTTAGATGCAACAGAAAGAAGTTGTTGTTGTTGCTGCTCATGCTCGCCTATTAATTTTTTGTGCAACACCTCTGCTTGGTGTGCAACCAGTTAAATAAAAGTAAACAATTGAGAAGACAACTAACTCTAGAGGTCATCGAGTGTCATAGCAGTAGGTGGGGGATATCGAATTTGCAGTGGTTGGCCGCTAGAAACTGATTTCTCAGGTTTCCCTTGGGGCGAGGTCTCCCACTGCAAGGTCTCAATAGTGTGGGCACTGGTATGATCTGGAATGGAATGCGGTGGTGAAAGGGGGAAGGGGTTAGGCATTAGAGGAAACTTGTGTGTTTAGTTTTTGTGCCTAGGTATTAGAGTTGATAGGCTGGCCAATTGTCATTTGTGGGCCTGGTGCTAGTACCAAAGATAATAGATATGTATTATCCGACTCCGTGTTTGTAGGGGAGACTGCGAGTGCGTTTTTGGTAGTTTCGGTAATGGACTGGATTATGGAGTATACTTCCATTTATGTTCCGACATCGAGAAGATTTTCAGATAGATGAATTTCTTCGATAGTGGTGGAGGGGAGGTTGTTCGGGGAGACGGGTTGTGCGATGTTGGGGATACAATGGAGGTGGACGACAAGTTTTCCTCAAGGATTGGTGTTCTGGTATGGGACTGTAGTTCCTCGTCGATGAGACCTACAACCTAGGTAGAGGTAACTATGATCAGTTTCTTGGAAATTGATGGTGGCCAGGAAGTAATCATCCAATTATTTTGGTGGTGGGTTCAATATGAGAGTGGGGGCCCACGGGGGTAATTGAGGCAATTATTGGGTGAAAATTAGTAATTGGACTAACATTGAGAAATTTAGAAAATGAGGGGAAGGGACTTACTGACGATCCGATACCTTCTAGAGTATTGCGAACTGACATCATTGTTGTCTCAAGCTTCTTCAAGATTGGATTGAGCATCTCCTCTGCCATTCACTTCTGGGAGGCAAAGGGGGTTTCACCAGGAAGTGGCCTAGGCAACATCCCTTCAAATCAATATGTTTTCCTTCGATCCCAAATTTCTCCAACCACTCTAGGACAAGACATGACTTCAGTATGGAACGCATCTTATGAGAGAATGTAAGGTTGAGCATGCATCTGGAACGTGTTTGGATTAATTCATTTAGGGCCAATCCAAGTGATGCCATGGATTACATCAAACCATATTTCCTGGAAATATTGATCTAAGATAAACAATGGGATTTTGGGCTTGGATTTGGTGACAATTTTCATCTTTTCATACCACATTACGAAAGAGGCCTCATTGATTTCATTGCTATTGGGGTCCCCTGAAGTTCACCATGGTAAGTATCTATGGGCCAGGGGCTAATCCTCAGTAACATGCACTAATTCTCTGCCTTCTGGTGGGAACCAATTCATCATAGCTAGGGAGATAACAAGATATCCATATATGAAATATTTTTCCATTTTGTACACATATTGACAGGCTTTGAAGAGCTTATTCAACAGATAACTACACCAATTTAACAGTGCACCTTTCTCACAATATTTCACGACTAAAATGGTGTTCAAGGTGCACTCATCCTTTGAGTAATGGCACATTTTTTTTAGGAACTATATGGCAGGGGAATTTGATGGAGGCAGTGTTAATTAGATCAATAAGGGCTCCCTTACCACCTTGATCAATATCATACTTATTTCAGTAATTGCCGTCACCCATTTTCTTTCCCCACTTGGAAGTAGTCGAATGCAGATGAGACTGTGTCTCTTACAACGGATAGTATTGTCAATTTAAGAATGTCATTGGAATTTATAGGGTTTTCCTTGTCATGCTAGAGGGAGACCCCATGCATTTAGATGATGAGGAATTTAGTATGCTACGTTTCTACTCCTGAAGTGCTGAACACTGGTAAACTTCGCAAATTGAACAACATGGACCTCTGAATTCCTCTTAAATCCTATTTGATTCTAGATGATTGGCTTCCATCTGTTTTGGTTATGGCCTCTATAAAAACTTCACGCTTGAGCGCAGGGAAATGGAAAGAATCTGATAGGTCATTATCCACAAGTGTGGCCTTCTCATATTTTGCATAGATATGCTCAAGTTTAGTGACTCTTGAGTCAGATTCAAGTGTGGGAATAGAGATTTCTCCATAATCTCTCACAATCTCTTCATTTATTTTCAATTTTATCCATCTGGATCCTCAAATTGACAATCTCCTCCTTGAGCTCCTTTTCTTTTTCCTCACAAATTTGAAATAAATTTTCCTGATATTTACATCCAACTATTAGCTTATTAAATTTATCTTCTTAGAGTAGACTTGGAACTATATGGCAAGCGAATTTGATGGAGGCAGTGTTAATTAGATCAATAAGGGCTCCCTTACCACCTTGATGAGTATCATACTTATTTTAGTAATTGCCGCCACCCATTTTCTTTCCCCACTTGGAAGTAGTTTGGAATGCAAATGAGACTGTGTCTCTTACAATGGATAGTATTGTCAATTTATGAATGTCACTGGAATTTATAGGGTTTTCCTTGTCATGCTAGAGGGAGATGCCATGCATTTAAATGATGAGGAATTTAGTAACTAATTTGTTTTAGGAACTATATGGCAGGTGAATTTGATGGAGGTAGTGTTAATTAGATCAATAAGGGTTCCCTTGCCACCTTGATGAGTATCATACTTATTTAGTGACTCTTGAGTCAGATTCAAGTGTGAGAATAGATATTTCTCGATAATCTCTTCATTTATTTTCGATTTTATCCATATGGATCCTCAAATTGATAATCTCCTCCTTGAGCTCCTTCTCTTTTTCCTCACAAATTTGAAATAAATTTTCCCAATATTTGCATGCAACTATTAGCTTATTAAATTTAGCTTCTTAGAACAGATTTGGAGCTATATGGAAGGCGGATTTGATGGAGGTAGTGTTAATTAGATCAATAAGGGCTCCCTTACCACCTTGATGAGTATCATACTTATTTTAGTAATTGGCTTCACCCATTTTCTTTCCCCACTTGGAAGTAGTCTGGAATGCAGATGAGGCTATGTCTCTTACAACAGATAGTATTGCCAATTTATGAATGTCACTGGAATTTATAGGGTTTTCCTTGTCATGCTAGAGGGAGACCCCATGCATTTAGATGATGAGGAATTTAGTAACTAATTTTTTTTAGGAACTATATGGTAGGAAAATTTGATGGAGGCAGTGTTAATTAGATCAATAAGGGCTCCCTTACCACCTTGATGAGTATCATACTTATTTTAGTAATTGCTGTCACCAATTTTCTTTCCCCACTTGGAAGTTGTCTGGAATGCAGATGAGATTGTGTCTCTTACAATGGATAGTATTGTCAATTTATGAATGTCACTGGAATTTATAGGGTTTTCCTTGTCATGCTAGAGGGAGACCCCATGCATTTAGATGATGAGGAATTTAGTACGATACATTTCTATTCCTAAAGTGCTAAACGCTGGCAAACTTTGAAAATTCAACAACATGGACCTCTGATTTCCTCTTAAATCCTATTTGATTCTAGATGATTTGCTTCTATTTGTTTTGGTTATGGCCTCTATAAAAACGTCACGCTTGAGCACGGGGAAATGGAAAGAATCTGATAGGTCATTATCCACAAGAGTGGCCTTCTCATATTTTGCATGAATTTCTCAAGTTTAGTGACTCTTGAGTCAGATTCAAGTGTGGGAATAGAGATTTCTCCACAATATCTCATAATCTCTTCATTTCTTTTCAATTTTATCCATCTGGATCCTCAAATTGACAATCTCCTCCTTGATCTCCTTCTCTTTTTCCTCACAAATTTGAAATAAATTTTCCCAATATTTGCATGCAACTATTAGCTTATTAAATTGAGCTTCTAAGAAGCTCAACATTTTCCTCATCTAGACTAGGAAACTCAACAAAACTAGAATCAAAACCATAAAAAATATAACTCAAAATCAACTCATTAGTATCTATACCTTCAGATATACTACATGGAAGCTCACTAGGTTTTGTTGAAGCTTTATTTTCTGATATGTTTGTTACACCTTTCGTACTAGGGGGACTTGTCTTCTCTAGAGTTTTCTTATTTTCATTTTTCTTACTCTTATTTTCTAATTCTCCATTGTTATTTCTATTTCTACCAAACAATACTTGTAGTATGTCCCAAATCTCCTTGGCATTTTTTAGATCTCTAATTTTCTCCAAGTCTGCAATATGGAGATTCTAAAAAAATGATGCATTTGGATTGAGCATATTACTCCATTACTCTAGGTGAAAGTGGATCCTCATGACATCCTTCACAAACCAATCTCCAAATGTTAGTCCCCACAAGACAATAATTTATATTTCACTCTTTTATGCCATACCGTGAAATTTGTAGTAGTGAGGACATATACATGTGGAGGATACATTTTGATTTTTTTTTTGCAATTTTTTCACCAAATCTTCTCAGATCTACTCTCTAACGATTAAGATGCAACCAATATTCCCACTCTAACACCACTTGTTATAAACCTCAGACAATACTAGGAGGGAGGGGTGAATCAGTGTTGTGCTTTAGGATGTATTTTTACAACTTTTTCCTTTTTGATTTCAAACCCTAATTCATTTATCATTACCAACATAATACATGATAAAATCTATCCATAAACCATTAACATCAAGTAAACCATATGAGAAACCAAAAAAAACATATAACCATGATTAACAACACATCAATCAATAACATGCACACATAAGAGATGCTATATGTAAGGTGGAAACCACAAGGGATAAAACCACCACCAGATTGTTCTACTTTGCTCTTCTTATGTTATAAAAACTCTCTTTACATATGATCACAACCCACCAGTAGTGTGCAAGCCACAAATTCCATATCATGTGAGCCACCATGCACTCCAGGACACAACTTGTATGAAATTTGCAAGCCACTACTTGTAGGAAGCCACCACTCCCTCGACTTTGTAGGCCAACACTTGCTGGAAGCCACCACTCCCAATAAGCCTCGCCCAATCACCACTGGACTATCCAACCACTAGTGGATGGAAGCCACCACTCCCACGTTCTTAGGCCACCACCTAAAGGATGCCGCTACACCTTGAATATGCAAGCCACCACTCACAACCCTGAAGGCCCCAAACTTCAAGCTCTCTCATGGATCACATTTACCAATGTTTCAGACTGGATCCATGATATTTGCAATCAAACAATTGTGAGCCATGTTTCATCCATTTTCATACTGGGCTCACAACACTAATCTATGGCCATCAACTGAATACAATCTGCACAATTGAATACAAATTCTGCAATAAGAACAATCTCTCTCAAATAATATGCTCATCAACTAAAACCATGCAACAAGAGACCATGAAAATTTAACCTACACACTCAACCATAAAAAATATCTAACAACCATACAAATCTAATATACTAAAGCTACAACAAAACATTCTTCAATAAAACCCTTGCAACACAAATGCATCAACAATACAATCTCTGATCTAAAATTGCAACAACTACAACAATACCTATCCTCTCCATATCATCAACAACTGGGAACCACAATATGTAACACAAATAAATTAGATATCTATATATTTTGTAGTTCCATCATCCTCTAAAATATGCTCCAAGTATGATCTTTGATATGCTCTCTAACTCTACAAACTTGTAGCATACATAGTCTCTCAATCTCACACGCTGTCTAACCCCTTCTACTTCATTCTATGGAGGACGCAATCAATATAGAACACTAAACCTACTTATCTTTGTCTTGATCACCTTCTAGATGATGGTTAACTCAAGTCGACTCTCCCCATCAAAAACCACAATTAAAAGCCAAAGTATATGCCTCTGGAAGTCACTGGAATGCACAAGGAATGAAGAAAAGTAAGTCTATACATGGTAACGTAGGTTATCCCTTCGAGAAAAGCATTACTAGGAGGGGTAACACATTTTTTATGAACAAAATCTAAGTTATAACACAAGTTTCATGAAAAAAAATCGAGTTATCTTGATTTCATCCCAAAAACTCAAAGAAACTGCTCCAACTCATCTTGAAACTAATTATCTTCCTCTCTAAGAATCTCCCAATATCACAGATCCTATGTAATCTCATGTAAAGTCTCTAAAACATCATATCAAACTTCCAATGCTGTTCACTGTTCAACATGTCAAGGCCTCAAAAATTGTTGACTTCAATGCCAACACAATCACCTCCTAAGCTGACTCCTCAAGTGAACACCTAGGTTGACATCCTAAGTTGAATGCCATCAATAATTGACTTCACATATGAGTCCATAGCCAAAAAAATCTATAAAGAAACAAGATTGTGAGGGCCACCACATCAACACCATCATCATAAGACTTTGTAAACCAATAGTACCATGAGGACCACCACTACTAGGATACCATCACAAGGAATACAACTACAAGGTTGACATCATGAGGACCACTAGGTTGACATCAATGCCAACACCATGAAAAAACATGTCCAACATTCTCCCCCTTTAGTGTTGATGTTATCCTACACTAAAATTTATCTCATTCTTTGCTTGTGGTTGTCACTCTCCCGCTTTGACACCAATGGAAAAGGGTGGATGAGTATGACTGAAAACTGCTGATATCAATTGATATGGAAATGAAAACTAACCAACTCCTCATGCCAACACATACCAACAAACCAACACGCCTCTATGCGAACACTTCTCAACATTATGCCTCTGTACCAACACCATACACTTCCTTCCGCTGCTAGGCTAAACAAACTCCCCTTGAACACATAATGGGGATGCAAAATATCTCTCCATACTATTGTACATGCTATCACTACTACTGTTAATGGCTCCTTGTCACATACAAGTGAATGCTCCTCATAGGCCAAAAATTCAACCAGATTTGGTCTAATGATATATAATGAGTTACAAGGATTTATAAGCGTAATACATGGCTACAAGAATGATAAAACATGATTGTACAATTCCTCCAAACAACCATTATATGACTAAAACATGATTCCTCTCTCATGCGTGAATGACTCTCACTTGACTCAACCAGTGGCCCATAAGAAGAACATGATAGTACATGGCTATAGTGGCATTAAAGAATTGTTAGTGTCAGTCTTTGCAGCCTTCCTCCAGTGATCAAACATGCTCTTACGAGTGATTTTAAGGTGTCAAAATCAAATTTTTTCATTTCAGTGAGTCTTCAAAGCAAAATTTGGTCACTAGGCATTAGGTCTAGGGTTTGCTTTTACTCCTTTCAAATTTGCCCAAATGTCAGTATATGTCACTATTCAGCTGGTCTATCATCATTCATAAGGTTGTTATCATCATGTCAGGTTCCATTTGGTCATTTTACACCTTGTTCATGCCCCAGTTGCGCCTAGGCAAGGTTCATTTCCCTCTCCTAGGGTTTTGAAGGCAATTTCTCTTGAATGGTCAAATCATTAGCAAAAATTGTATCCTAATGTTCACACACCTTCCCCTATCCTTAATTTACCTTATTAAACACTTCCCATCACTGAGATCCCCCAAATTCCTCATTTTTGCACAAACCCTAGTTTCTTGCTACAACCTAGCAATTTTCTAGGTTGGGCCTGTGTTTTGCCCTTTTGGACCCCTTCCCCCTCACTCAATCTCTGTAATTCCACTTTCCCCTGCTTCCTAACATCCCTCCTACTTCCAAAAATTCCCCAAGAATTTATAAGCCCCTTATCCCCTTCATTTCACTTCATTTCGACAAAATTCCTTGTTTCACACATCGGGATAGGTTTCACTAAAATGATGTTTCTGAGCAATAAAAGATGAATTTTGGAAACTGGAGAGAGGTTTTTGTCCAAAACAGGCCAAGAAAGAAAAACCTCCTTCACTCTTTACACAGGTGTCATGGTTTTAGAGAAATGTCAAACATACCATTGTCTCGGAAGAATTGATGCACCTCTGAAGTGACCATGGGAAAATAAATTTTTCTCCTATCTCGGTTGGCCAAATTACTTTCTGGATACATAAAATGATAACTAGACACAAAGATATTTCCAACGAGCTATCATGAGATCAATTTGGAGTTTAGGAAGGCATTCAAAAGTTGACTGCAACAGCACTCTGCCTTGAGGCAGCCTCATTTGGAACATTTTGACCAGTCTTGGGAGATTTGATTTTTGACAAGGAAAATGAACTCGAAATTAAACAATTCTAGTTGGGTCGGAAATTAGACTCAACAACCTTTCCAACAAGCTATCTGGCACCTGTTTTCGACACCAGGAAGGCCTCCAAAAGTCTCCTGTAAAAAGGCGCTATGCCAGGCTCTATGCGCCACGCGCGACCCATAAGATTGGGAGGTCCAAATCACAAATGGCTTGTAGTTTTGGATTTTTGATGGAGAATCATGAATTTTGGTACTTGGAAAAGAATTTTGGGTGAGTTATGGGTCCCCAAAAGGTCAAAAAACATGCAAAACATGACCTCACTGCCCCTATTTTGACACATAGGAAGCAGTCTTGGGAGAATGCACTTTTGGAGGGGCAAATGGACACCAAATTGGAAAATATCACTTGGGTTGGAAATTAGACATCCAGGGATTTCCAACGAGATATCATGAGCTCAATTTGGATGCCAGGAAGTTCCCCACAAGCAGGCTAAAAGGCGCGCGACGCATAGAGATTTTTGGCCAATTTTTCATCTTTCAGCTCAGAAATTCGGCCAGTTTGACTAGTTTTGATTTGTGATGTAATTTTTGACTTCTCTTGATGTAATTGATTGAAAATGATGTAATTTTGACACTTAGTTACTTGTTCTACAAGATTCATTCACCAAAGAGTGAAAATTTAATGAATGAATTGGTTTCCTACCTTATAGAGGCAAGTTGTTTTGGCTGCCTCGATTGTAGTGCTTTGTTTAGAGTTGGTTGAAACAGCTCCTAGGATGATGAGCTCGACCCCTAGAGGCAAGGGAATGGGTTGAATTGCCTCTCAATAATTTTTAGGGGTTGGAGAGGTTGGACACTTGGGATAGCTTTGGCATACTATTGTACATATTTTCTCTGCATTTTTGGCTAAGGAAAGACCAGCGTTTTGCAGCACTGTTTGGGATCCATGTGGCTTTATATGTTGATGATGTGCTTCTTTCAGTACCTGCAAGTTGTTATGTGTATCATTTTCCTTCTCTCATCTTCTGCAATTGAACAAATGAAGTGTTAAGGTAGAATCCATAATTTGCTATGCTCTGCCTTTAAGTTTGTTTGATTTTCCATGTTTTCATCTGTTTAAGGAGAATCCTTGAAAGCTTCTTGATCTCCTTAGATCCTCGCTAGTCTGATCTATCCATCTCTTTCACTTTTAAAGCATCAAGAAAATCGCCTTCCTTGCCCCAATCGGACCTCTGCAAAAACTGTGTCTCATCCCCGCACCCAAAATTGCCTTTCCCTTAGATTCAACAAAAACCCCAAAAAATCAATTGCAAACTCCTTGTACTTCATACCTAGCCTAAAATTAATTACCAATTTAGTCATCTCGAGCCTCATCGATTATATTTGCTGAGATTGACCCGGAGAGAGCCCTCTCCTATCCTCGTAGGGCTAGCTACGAGGCTGAGTGTGGTTTGATGTAGCCTTGAGTTTTACCTTATTTCATCCTAAGGTAGATTTGAGTGCTAACAAGACCCATACATGGCCAAAAAACATGATAATCATTACACAAACATGGTTGTAACAACTCTCATATCTCAAGCAAAACTCACACCAACACATGCTTGAAATGACCCATGACTCTCTCTCTTGACTCTAGGACCAATCCTCCAACAACAAATGATGAAACAACATAATGTAGGGCTCCATATGAGATTACATGGCTGAAGATGATGATGTACAATGTGTAACATATGGCTGTTATATCACGTTCAAAACTATCTCCAAGACATAGACCAAGACTCATCACACTCTCCAAGATATGGATCAATCAACCAATGATAACAACAACAATGATTTTCAACTGATCTTTGACAACATGAGTGCATACATCAATCAATATCCTCAATGCATGGATGAAACAATGATCTCCTTTTGTGCATGGTTGTACATGATTTTTTCAGCCAATTGTCAGTGAATACCAAGGGCATATATATATATGGCTAAAAAATGCAGTTTTTCCACACATGAAAAGACATGGCGCTGCTACAAATATTTGAGTGAAAAATAAATGAAAATGACAAACAAGCCATGAAACTCTACCATGCATAGCTCCCCTTGAGCTCATTATACCTCCAATAGGTAGGATGATCCTACAAACCTAAATATGCAATGAGACTCGTGATCATACCATGCTGCTGCTACTCATCTCCACCAACTAATCACGCTCCCATATGCTGCTATCATATGCCCCCCCTGAGGCTATGCACCTCTCATTAAATTGTGTAGTCATGTATGAATATGCATGAGGTAACCATCGACTATAGAGAGGGTTGATCTCTCTACCTCATGGGCTGATACTCTTTCTTCCCTCACACGGTCTTTGGCTTCTTTTTTTTTTCATTCTCTAGTTTTCTGCTAGGTCTTCTCTGAGTCTGCTACTTGTACCGAATTTTCTTTGAAGAAATAGGCAACATGTAGTCTCTTGCCATATGGTCAAAGTTATGACATGTGTAACACTTCACTTGGCCAAGATATGAAGCACGAGGATCAAATCTCCTACTGTTCATGCTAGATTTATGCCTTGTGTATAACATATATCTCCTCCAAGGGCTATATCTGCAATCAATTTCCTTATGGCCAAATAGATTGCATGAGTAACAATTGTTGAAAAATGTAGCTAGAAATTCTCAATTTGATTTTCCCTTGATTAAATTGAGAAAATTTGAAACTCCACATCAGTAGACAAACTTGAAGGATTTGAGGTGACATGGTCCTTGTCACTCAGTTAGCTTAGTTAATTTGAGTTAGGGGCATGAAGTTCAATGGTATGTAGTGATTCCTAAATTTTAAGAGCTTAGGTTGAGTTAATTTCAGTTGTAATAAGTTAAACTAGTTCTAGCTATTAATAGAACTAGTTGGTGGCCAGTTAAGTAGTAGGACATTAGTATAACTAAAAGATCATCTAGGTTACCAATTAATCAACTAATAATTAGCTCATGCATGTAAAGAACATGAGTTGCCTAGTTGTGGTGGAGTTTCCAAGGAAGTTAACGAACAATTATAAAATAGTTGAGTGTACAGGTGTTGAATGAGGTCAAGTGATCAACCCTGACGAATTGCGCAAGAATTTTGGGGGAAATTCCTAATTAGTATGGGGCTTATTTCCTTAGGAATTACACAAGGAAATAAGGGCTCAAGAAGATGTAGAAATCAACTAAGTCTGGGTCAGAGCTTCTCAATGAGCAGAGAGATAGGTTATGCAATTGCATGTTGTGCTTAGTTGAGCAAAGGAATTGTAATACATCTCTATTCATCAAATTAATGCAAGCATGCATCAGGGTTTTGAGTAGTTTGATTTCCCTAGGAAAAATACTATTTTCATGTCTGTGATTTCTTATTGCATGTCTGAGATTTTTGTTCTAAATTGTGAATTAATATCTGCAGAGTAGTAGAGTAGCTTTGTGTCTTGTGATTTTGATTAAAACTTCATAAGCAATGGAAATTATACACCATAATTTCTACATCGTATCAGAACAGGATTTACATTAGAGAATAAATTTCAAATTTGTTTCCTAGGAGATTTGAATTTGGAGTTCAATGCAGTAGGATCTCTTCAAAGTTGAGAAGATGGCCTTTAATGGACTAAGGCTAGAGTATGCCTTGGTAGGAACTTCTAATTTTGTTGCATGGAAGGATCACATGGAGACAGTATTGGACGACAATGGATTGCTAGAACACATCAAGAAAGATGTTGCAAAACCACTAGAATCTGATGCCCAGAACCTTGCTCAGTGGAAGAAATAGGTAGCCAAGGAAATTAGAGTAATCTTGAAGGGAGTATGAGATCAGATTGTCTCAAATATCTACGGAAAATAAACTTCATTCGTAATGTGGAAAGCAATGACAGAATTGTTCGAGAATAATAGTGACCACAAGAAGTTGACACTTAAGGATAAATTTTGAAGTATCAAGAAGCAGAAGAATGACACTATTTTGTAGTATCTGAACATTATTCACACAATTTCATGATGAACTAATTGGTGGGGTTGGTGTTAATTTTGCAGAAGCGGAGTTGGTAAACTTAGCCCTTCTAGACCTTCCCAATAGCTTGCATAACTACTAAGATTTAGTGAACGAGAAGTATAAAATACCAAATTGGGAACACTTATGGTATAATTTGGTACATAAGGAAACAAGGCAGAATAACAGAGATGTAACCTCATCCAAAGAAGAGGAAGAGGAATTTTCTCTAGGTAGCAAACGAATGAAGGCCAAGGGAAAGAAGTCCTAAAGTGATGCTAAATCCATCCAAGAGGGAAATAATAAAGACTTGTCCAAAATTAAATGCTTCAATTGTCATGAATTCAGAAACTATGCTACAAAGTGTCCACACAAAAATTCTAGTAAGAAGTATCTTGTAGGAGGAGCAGTAGGTGAAGCTTTGGTTTCACACTTCGAGCTTGAATTCACCATTATTGCACACATGACCAACATTGCGATGGGGAGTGTGTGGTACTTGGACAGGTGCCTCATTCCACATGACTAGGTGTAGATATATTTTCAGTGACTTGGAGGATAAAGACCTCCAAATGAATATTGAGTTTGGAGATGATGGAAGGTACAATAGGATCAAGATTGGTATAGTCACCTTTTAGAGGGAGTCAGGATCCCCTATTCAACTCAAGAATGTCATATTTGTTCTATGCCTAATTAAAAATATCATCTCAGTAGCAGTTTTGGAAGGCCATGGTTATGATGTGATCTTTAGCAAAGGAAAGACATTCCCGAGACACATAGTCACAGGAAAAGTGAAGTGGATTAGGGTTCGAGTCAAGAACCTATATTCACTTGAGATAGAAGATGCATGCACAACCTTGAGGTTAAAGGTATAGATTATATATATGTTGGTTGAGATTGAGGAGGATAGACCTCTCAAAATTGAGCCTCTAGAAGTTGTGGAGTAGCCACATATGGAGAGGTAGAGAGGAGGCAAAGTGGAGACATACAATCAAGAAAATGCATCTAGTAGGGGGAGAGTTCAAGCTAAGTGGGCAAAGGGAGCACATGTATCCATACCTCCAGGTGTGAGGTGGGGCAATGTGAAGCCCTATTCCCATAATTGCATAAATTTGGGCAGGGTCCATTGAGGCGTTCTCCTCATGGATAATTACCTTGCTATAGGGGCCCCACAATATTCATTACCAGGAGAATCAATGTTAGTCATATACTAAGGAGTTAAGAGCAGTGGTGATAACAGAGTAGGAGGCTCAGTAGCAAAGTCAACAACAACACAATTTTCCCAGTAGATAGTTGTAGACAAAGTTGATTCAATGTGTTTTTTTTTTGCTTCTAAGTTGTAGTTGTTGCAATTACAACAACAATAGTGAGAGGTGTTACATGCAATACATTCCACAGGTGCAGGATAGGGGTAGTTGATAATCCCTTTCTTGCTGAGAGGGAATGTTGAAAAATGCAACAAGGAATTTTCAATTTGATTTTGCCTTGATTAAATTTAGAAAATTTGAATCTCCACATCAATAGACAACTTGGAGGAGTTAACTGAGGATACATGGATCTTGTCACTCAGTTAACTTATTTAATTCAATTTAGGGGCATGAAGTTCAGTTTTTTGTAGTGATTCCTAAATTTTAGGAGCTTAGTTTGAGTTAATTATAATTATAATTAGTTAAACTAGTTATAATTTTTAATAGAACTAGTTGGTGGTGAGTTAAGTAGGAGGACATCAATATAAATCAGAGATCATCTAGATAACTAATCAATCAACTAAAATTAACTCATGCATGCAAAGAATATGAGTTTCCTAGTTGTGGCGGAGTTTCCATGGAAGTCAACCAACAATTGTAAACTAGTTGAGTGTACAAGTGTTGCATGAGGTCAGGTGATCAACCCTAAGGAATTGTGCAATAGTTTTGGAGGAAATTCCTAATTAATAGGGGCATATTTCCTCAGGAATTATGAAAGGATACAAGGGTTCAAGTAGAGGAAAAAATTGACTAAGTCTAGGTTAGAGCTTCTCAGTGAGTAGAGAGATATGCTATGCACTTGTAGGTTGAGCTTAGTTGAGCAAATAAATTGGAATACACCTCTATTCATTAGATTAATGCAAGCAGAAATTAGGGTTTTTAGAAGTTTTCTTTCCCTAGGAAAAATACTATTTGCATATGTGTGATTTCTTATTGGATGTATGAGATTTTTGTTCTAAATTATGAATTAATGTCTACAGAGCAATAGAATAGGTTTGTGTCTTGTGATTTTGAGGAAAGCTTCATAAGAAGTTTCAAATCTACACCATAATTTCTACAACAGTAACCATTAAAATTGTAGTTATACCTAATCCCCAATCTCCTTGGTTGCTCACACTGCTGCAAGATCTACTCACTATATTTGTACACTCTACTCCTGTAGTTGGTTGCAACATGTCAAAACTTGTGTTAGTTGTAACACTCTACCTCGTCCATCAAAGAAAATAAGTGTTGGAATTATGGCTAATGTGTTTTCCTTGATGGAAACCTACTTCATAAAGATGTAAACATTGTGATGACATGATTATTATGGAACTCATGCAGACTGGTAAATATGTTGAAGATGATATGGACATAGAAATGTCGGTTCAGTGACAGATGGATGATAACAATGAAGTTTGAGAAAGTATACGCGGATCTTATGAAGAAGGGTCATGTACATACACAATTATAATAAGTGAAAGTCGTGTGTAGAATCCAAACCATGGTAATTTGGATGCCAGGAGTCTTTATCATGGTATTGGCCAATAGTAATTGGAGTGACAACAATTATTTGATCCCATTAAAGAATACTAACAAAATTACCAAGGGATTTACCTAAGGTATTAGCTAAGGCTAAAAATTTATAAGGAGATGGAGATGAAGGTGTTAGACATGCAAGTAAATGATCTATCTATGTGTGATTTGATCTAGAACATGTGTGCACCAGGAAGAAAGGATATGATTCATATCTGATAGATTTGAAAGTGTGGTAAAGACTAATAAGAATACTGACTTGATCTATTTATGCTTATAATGTTAAATCTATATCTATGATGATGTTTTGATCTAAATACAATGATGTGTGTCAAGATATGCGTTTAACAAATGTTGTGAATTGTACTGAAGGTTTGATTCAGTACTTTCAAGATCTATATGCTTGTTTGTTTTTGATTTGTCATGTACATACACAAACCTGGTTCAGTAAAGTAGTGTATACATTTTGTGATAATTTACTCATTAGATTGAAATATATATGCGAGTGTCATGCAAGGTGGTCATATACATACACTAATTTGTTTTATGGAAATCACATACATATATTAGGGTTTGCAGTGCTGCTTGATGATGACAATTAATGAATTTTGTTCTATTTTTTGTTGTCTGTCAATGATGTCTTGATCTGTATATGTCAGTGATTGGGTTAATTGGATTGTGTCTTGGTATATTAATAATTGAAGATGTTGAGTTATGATTGGGCTTTCAGTGAGACGATATTTATGTAGCTATTATAGTTCAGTGACTGACATAGTGATTTAGTTTGACATTATTTTCAGTTTTCAGTAATCTAAGATATGTACGCAAGTTTTATTTAGAGGAAGCACGTATATACACAGGTTCTCTTAAGAATAGTTGCGTACATACTCTAATGTTTATTTTATCTGGTTGGGTTTCAAATTCAATGGTTTAATTCTTCAGAAATTTAGATGACTTACAAGTGCTTCAGTGACTTCGATCCAATGTTTCAATTTGTTTGGGTTTATTATTTGTATGGGTCTAGTTTGAAAATATGATGAAAGGTGGCCTACGGGTTTTTTGATGATTTTTTGAAAGGTGGATCTAGTATGAAGCATTCTAAAAAGTGGTCCACAAGGTGATGAGGGTTGCAACCTTCAAAAAGGGGGTAGGAGCTTCCTTTCGGTAGGAGTCGGTAAACAATTTTAGGGGGTTGTAGCTCCCTTCTAGTGGGTATTGGAGAACGAGCGGAGATTCTACCCTCCTACAAGTGGGTGTTTTCATATTGGTAAGATTTCGCACGAATACTAAATGTGATGGAGATTTTCTTTATATAATAAGAAAGAAAATAGAGACGATGACAACAATGGTTTTCTCCCACATTGGGTTTTGATCTAAATTCCTGGTGTTCTATGTGTGTTTCTTATGTGTTGTCATTTTTCTTGCCCTTTACTGCATACTGGGAAGTTATTGAGTTAATGATACAATGGTTAAAGATAAACATTTGATGGAATAGATAAAAAATTAATTAACTTGATATACACTGGTTTCCTTCACTACAATTGCGTATAGATGCAGGTTGCTTTAAGAACAATAGCATACATAATTCAATATATTAAATTGAAAGATGAAGTAAATTAAAATACTAATTCAGCCCCTCGCTCCCTCAATATTTTTCCTAACAATTGGTATTAGAGTAGGTCCCTCAAAAGAAGCTTGATCGCTTAAAGGGATATCTATCAATATGAGCAAACAAGTGGGAGTATCTTCTATCAAGGAACATTTGTTTAATGGAACCAACTTTGTATTTTGGAAAATCATAATGATATTGTATTTTGAAGGCACTAGGAGAGGATGTATGGGAAATTGTTGAAGGTGAATATCAATACCCAATCTCCATTCCCACAAATGATGCAGAGAAGAAACAATATGAGATCAATGCAAAGGCTATAAATGATATTTTGGGAAGTTTGGCTGAATCTGAGTTTGTGAAAGTCATGTAGTTGAACACCACAAAGGATATATGAGATAAGCTTGTTCAAAGCTATGAAGGTGACACTAAGGTAAAAAGTGCTAAACTTAAAACATATATAATTCAATATGAGACTCTTAGAATGGATGATGATGAAAGAATTGCAAGATTTTTCCTTAGAGTAGACAAAATTGTTAGCTCAATGAAAAATCTTGGTGTCGAAATAAAGGATACTATTGTTGTTGAAAATATTTTGATATCACTAACTCCAAATTTCGATTCCAAAGTCTCCCCTATTGAAGAAACGCGGGATTTGAAGAATCTTACTATTGAAAAACTCCATGGCATCTTGGCAACTTTTGAAATAAGAAAAAGGGTTACATCAGGTATTAGGAAAGAAACAATCAAAGCCACAAACAAAGGGAAAGAAAAGGAAGAGCCTAAGGAAACATGCTACATTTCAGATGAAGAAGAAGCAAATTTTGTGAAGAAGATTCAAGTAGGATTTGGAAGGTTCAAAGGTAAGATTCCTTTTAAATGTTTTTCATATGGAAGAGTAGGTCACTATGCCACTAATAGTTCCTATAAAGAAAATCATGAAAAAATAAAGAATGTTTCAAAGAAGAATGTTAAAAGAGGTTTTGTTAGCAAGAAAAGTTTTTATACTCATGAAGATAGTGAATTGTCTTCCAATAATGGGGATGATGAATCAATTCAAGATTATCAATTACTTATGGCATTCAAAGAACAATATGTAGACAAGTCTGATGATGATGAATTTATGGATGCTCTAGAAAACACCCTTGTTTAAGAAATAACTGAGTTGAAGATATATCTAGAAGAGGCTAAATTAATAGAAGAAACCTTGAAGAAACAAGTCCATTCAAGGGAAAAACAATGTGAAACCTTAGAAATTGAAATTGCGGGTCCAAGAAAGAACTCGAGAAAGCAAAATCTCTAAATCTTAGATTTTCTAAAGGATCTGAAACTTTAGAATAAATCATTAAAGTTCAACGTTCTCCTCTAATCAAGACAGGCCTTGGGTACAACCCAAATCAATATGGTTAAACATCAAAACCTATGAAATCTTTTAAAACAGGTACAAAAAACTTCGTCAATATGGTAAAAGGAAGCGACCATCAAAATTATAGGACTTAGCAAAATAACAAAGGGTCAAACTATTCTCAGGTAAAACAATCTTTCCATGAACAAAGGGTAAGCTATTCAAAAATGTATTATACTCCCAAGTACTCTTACTTCAATGGTCAATGCTTCACTTGTCACAACTTTGGTCACAAAGTAGTTCATTATGTTGCTTATAAAACAATTATGACTAGAGAAGCAAGAAACCAACATAATGAAAACATAACAAATAAGTCTTCTTATAATTATTTCTCCCCTCTTCAGAATGAAAGTGAATTTTCTATTTTCAATAAATTTGGTCATGAAGAAATTAAATGCAAAAGTAGGATAAATTCAGCTTACAAACATGAGTAGAAGCCAAAACCTCCCAAGGTATGGAAAAATAAAATTCTCTCTTCTGAAAGTTGTGGTTTAGAATTGCATGCAGGAGATCAGGAGAATCTATGGTACATTGATAGCAGCTGTTCGAAGCATATGATAAGTGGAAAAGATAATTTCGTTTCCTTTAATGAAATTAAGAAAGAAAATAATGTGACATTTGGTAATAACTCACCTGCTATCATTAAAGGAAAAAAAATTGTATTCTTAAAGGGAAAGGTCAAGGATGAGAATGTATTATTTGTTAATGGGCTAAAACATAACTTGTTAAGTGTTAGTTATTTGTGCGATTAGGGGCATGAAGTTATTTTCAGATCAAATAATTGCATGGTAAGAAATTTGGATATAGGTAAAATCACAATCAAGGAAACCATAACCCTAGGAAATTTCAACATCCTAGAGGGCGACAAAGAGCACTATTTTTTAGGCAAATGTGAAGAAAGTTGGCTTTCGCACAAAAGGTTGGAGCACCTCATCTTTTCCCAATTATAAAAATCAAGTAGAATGGGAGCAGTTAGTGACTTACCCAACATTTCTCCACTTGAAAATAACATTTGCAAATCATGCTAATTTGGCAAGCAATCCAGATTTAAATTTTAAGCTAAAGAAGCTACTTCAAGTAAACCCCTTGAACTTGTTCACACTAATTTATGTGGACCTATGAGAAAGAATTCTCCTCGAGGTGAAAAATACTTCACATTATTTATTGATTGCTTTATAAGAATGTGTTGGGTTGGTTTACTACAGTATAAAGATGGAGCATTTGAAAAGTTAAAAATATTCAAAGCTTTGGTAGAAAATGAATTAGATCTAAAAATCAAACGTCTTAGATATGATAAAGGAGGAGAGTTTATATCAGATGAAGTTTTTAATTTTTGTGAACAACATAGCATCAAATTATAGTTTTCCATAGCTAAAACTCAATAAAATGGAGTTGTAGAAAGAATGAATAAAACAATTCAACAAATGGCACGTGCCATGCTTGATGACTTAGGAACACCACACACCTTCTGGGGAGAAGTAGTACATAAAGTAGAAAACATACTTAAAAAAGCTCATGTTCAAGTAAACAATGATAAATCTCCATATGAACTCTGGTATGGTAAGCTTGGAATTTTCAAATACTTTAGAATCTTTGGAAGAAAATATTTCATAAAGAAAAATGATAAGCTTGGAAAGTTTGAATCTAGAGCTAATGAAGGAATCCTCCTTGGATACTCTTCTAGAAGAAAAGGATATAAATGTTACAATAAAAGGATTCAAAAGATTTTTGAAAGTATGTATGTTTTGATCGACGAAGCATCCATAGGTACCAAAAGGGAAGCACAAGCAGGTGAATAAACTCTCCCTACTCAAATCCAAGAAGTTTAGGAAGAGAAGAAAGAGAAGCATCAAAAGAAGGAAATGAAACTACATGTATGTTAGAAAAGACTCCATCAAGGTATGTTCAAAAAAATAATCTTGAATCTCAAATTTTAGGTTATAAGGAAGCAGGAATAGAAACTAGAAGAAATTTGGCTAGAACATCAGCCACCTAGTCTTACTGCCCACAATTGAACCTCAAAATGTCAATCAAGCAAGCAAAGATGAATGTTGGGTTAAGGAAATCCATGAAGAAATTTATCAAATATAAAATAACCACACATGGGAACTTGTGCCAAGGCCTCATGATAAAAATGTAATTGGGACAAAGTGGATGTTCAAGAACAAACTAAATGAAAATGGAGAAGTAATTCGAAACAAAACAAGACTTGTATGCAAAGGCTATGTTCAATAGGAAGGGATACACTTTTAAGAGAAATTTTCACCTATAGCTAGACTTGAAGCCATAAGAATGTTTCTTGCATTTTCCATATTTTGTAACTTTATAGTATGTCAAATGGATGTTAATTTTACATTTTTAAATGGGGACCTAGAAGAAGAAGCTTATATTGAAAAACCTGAAGGATTCATACTTGGAAATGATAAAAATAGTTTTTGAAAACTTAAGAAGGCATTATATGGGTTAAAACAGGCTCCTCGTGCATGGTATTATTGTCTTGACATGTATCTTCAATAACAAGGGTTCAAGAAAGGATCTGTTGACAGAAACTTATAAATCAAATATATTAATGAAATTTTTTTTGTGGTAGTGGTTTATGTTAATGACATCATATTTGGAAGTAATATTGAATATATGAATCAAGGATTTGCTTCAAATATGCAACAAGAATTTGAAATTGGCATTACTTGGTGAGCTCACATATTTTCTTGGTCTTCAAGTTCATTAAACTAATGATGGTATCTTTCTTTCTCAAACAGAGTATCTCAAGCAGATTATGAAGAAGTATGGAATGGAATACTGTAAACCTGTACTCACGCCAATGGAAACATGATGCAATCTCAATGGAAATGATGATTATCCTTCAGTTAATCAACCTGAATATAGATTTATGATCGACAACTTTCTTTATCTTATTGGTACAAGACCAGACATTATGCATGCTGTTGGGATAGTTGGATGGTTTCAAGCAAATTCAAAGGAAACTCATCTTCAATTAGTAAAGAGATTTTTCAAGTATCTGCAAGGAACTCAAGATTATAATCTATGGTATCCCAAAAACATAGATTTTGCACTTCATGCCTATATAGATGCATATTAGGTAGCTAATATTAATGACTGCAAAAGCACTAGTGGAGGAGAATTCTATTTGGGGCCTTGCTTAGTTTCTTGGTTTAGGAAGAAACAAAGTTATATTAACTTATCTACTGCTAAACTAGATTATGTTGTTGCTACCTCTTGTTGTACTCAACTTCTGTGAATTGTTCAAACATTGCAGGACATTCAAGTCACTTATCCTCAACCTGTACCTATTCTCTGTGATAATACTTGTGCCATAAGTATCTCTAAGGATCCTATCATGCACTCAAAAACTAAGCACATCCCAATTAAATACCATTTTCTTAGAGAGAAAGTTCTTGAGAAAAAAGTCAATTTGGAATATGTTCCCTCAAAGGAACAGGTTGCATATATATTTACAAAGCCTCTTCCACGTGATTCTTTTGAATATATCAGACAAAAATTAGGAATGGTTCTCGCATCTTCACTCTGTTGGCATTATGATACAAGTGTTGTCCTTGATGGCAACTCACTCACAGGTCAATTCAGTTTTGGTAAAAGGCAACTCATAGTAGAACATGTATATTCAAAGGTTACAGGTAATGGTATCGAAGAATAGGAAGATGGAACTAAGGTCTACTGATAAGAATAAATAAGATAAAGGAAAAGGCTGATGAAAAGAAATTTAAGAAGTATACATAGGTCCACTTAGTCAAAACAATGTATACACGCTGGTCCACAGAACAAAAAGAGCATATACGTATACACGCACTCCCACAGGAAGAAAAGTGCGTACATGTTGGAAAACCAAGGTTTTGGTCTGAGGTATTTGGTCTGTGGTATTGACCGTAGGTATTCGGTTGGAGGTGTTTGATCCGAAGTATTGACCCTATGTATTTGGTCCAAGGTATTGGTCCTAAGTGGTTTTGGTCCAAGGTATAGATAAAGGATCTAAATATATAAGGACGAGAAGATCAAAGGGCTAAAAAAAAGGAATGAAGATCTAATGAAGTGTTATGTGCAAGTGTATGGGTTTCTAAGGAATACTTCTATCTAAAGTATATTTTATGTTGCAAGGGCTATGTTTTTGATTTGATCTGAAATACTTTGTGCACCTTGTATTCAATATTGGATTATGATCATGAGACTTGCAATGACTTATAATTGGATGATCTGATAATTGTTGGGCTAGATCTGATTATGTACACTTGTTTTATTCTTTAAATGTGATCTGGGTTTGTCTGAAGTTCAGAAGTGCAACAAAGTTATGAGTTGATATTTGTAGATATGTATGCTGGTTCATCTCTTCAAAAGCATGTGTACACGTAGGTTATACTCTTCAAAATAGCGTATACAAAAGAAAAGCTTCCTTTTCAGATCTGACTGATCTATCTGATCAAATTCTATTGTTTTGTTGTTGTCTGTCAATGAAGTCTTCTTAGATCTGAATGTAAAATTGAATGCATAAGGAAGCTGGTATTTGATTGATTGATTGTATAAGTGAGAAGAAGTGATATCTGTTGCTTCCTGTGTAAAGCTTTGTAAGTTGACAGTAGATGTTCAGTATATTGTTGGTTGGTACATACTTGATTCAAAAGTTTATGTTTGTAGTAGTTTTGAAGGTATACACAGGTTTGATTAACGGAAGTGGCATATACACACAGTTTGGGTTCAGCCAAGTAGCGCATACATTCTGATGTATGTTTTTCTAGGTTACCGCTGGTTCTGAATGATGATGCAGGTTTCTGGGTTCAACACAGTGTTCTGGTGTCAGTGATTTGATTGCTCAGATTAATTGAATGTTGGTTGATGCAGTTTAAGTTTAAAAGTTTTTGATGGGTCTAGTATGAAAATTAGATGAAACGTGGTCTTCAAATTGTGGTGTTGTGATCCAAGAGTGTCCAATCTCAAAATTCATAAAACATGGTCCCTAGAGGAAGAAAGAAGGTTGTATCCTTCTGCAGGTCAGCGCCTACGAACTAGTAAACAAATTGGCTAGTAAAAGAGCTAGGGAGTTGCAACTCTCTTCCAGTAGAAGCTGGAAAACAAGAGAAGGTTGTTGCCTTCTGCAGGTGGGTGCCTACGTACTGGTATGCGTTTGCACCAGTATAAGATTATAAACATATTTTCTTATTATTAAAAGAAGACAAAGATTACAACAGCAGGTGATCTTCACCCACATTGGGTTTCCACCTTAAATCTTGGTGTTCATGTGTGATGCTTTATTCTGCTTTACTGCATTGTCTAATAATTTACTGATGTACTGGTTTAAGATCAACACATGACAAATTGTATAAATCACAATTTCTCTAGATATACACTGGTTTCTCTAATCACAGTTGCATGTACACGCCAGTTCACTTCACTGAAGTAGCATATATAAATCTGTTTGAGAAATAAAATTATTGATCTGATAATACTAATTCACCCCCTTCTCAGTATTATTTCCAACAATTTGTATCAGAACAACTCCTTTATAAGAAGCTTGATCACTTGAAGGTAGATCTTTCAAGATGAATAATCACGAAGGCATGGGATCCATTAAACCACCAAGATTCAATGGGAGAAACTTAGTATATTGGAAAATAAGAACCAAAGCCTATCTACAATCACTTGGAACCGATTTTTGGGAAATTGTGGAAGGAGGTCCATCATATATGAGAGAAGCCACATTTAAAGCATCAACAAAGGGAAAAGAAAAGGAAGAGAGAAATGAATGAGGACACATTTTTGAAGAAGAAGATGAGGTAAGTTTTGTCAAGAAGCTTCAACGGGGTTCTGGAAGGTTCAAAGGTAAGTTACCTTTCAAATTCTTTGCTTTTGGTAGAGTGAGACATTATGCTGCCGAATGTCCTTGTAAAGATAAATATGAAAAAGGGAAGGAATATGAAAAAGGCAATAGGAAACAAGTTGTGAATAGAAGGAGTTATTGTACTGATGAAGATATTGATGGTTTATCTAATAGTGATGAAGATGAAACTGAACAAGATTATAGACTTCTCATGGCTTATGACAATGATGATTTTTTGGATGCATTAGAAGAGGAAAACTTTCATGAAGAAATCACTAAACTCAAAATCTGTTTAGAAGAAAAGTATGATCATAGATACTTTGACACACCAAGTTGCTGAAAGAGAAAAACACAATGAAAATCTTGAATGTGAAATTGTGGGTCTAAGAAAAGATCTTGAGAAGACAAAATCTCTCAATCTTAGATTTGCTAAAGATTCAAAAAATTTAAATGAAATTATCAACGTTCATTGTTCTCATTTGATAAAGATAGGTCTTGCATATACTGAAGAACCATCTCAATCACAGAAGCCGTCAACCTCCACCAGAAGCTATCTTGATGCAACAAATACCACTGAACAATATGTTAATTGTCAACAAGGGCCTAAAACTAATTATTAGGTAAATCATACTCAATTTACTCCAAGGATGAATATCAATAGAAGCCACAAACAACAGGTAAACAATGTCAAAAGATTCGATGGTCGCAAAAACCTCTTTAATAGGAAATATTTTTCATGTCATAACTTTGTGCATAAGGTTCCTCAATGTGTTTCTTACAAAACCATCATGATTAGAGAAGCACGAAATCAAAGGAGTGTAACAAGAATCAAGAAAAGTTCCTATAATAACTTTTCTCCTCTTGAAAATGAAAGAGAATGCTCGATTTGTAACAACTTTGGTCATGAAGAATCTGAATGCAGGAGTAAATTTCGGCCAACATTTCAAAAGGAGAAAATGCCATTAAATCCCAAGATATGGAGAAGGAAGGAATCTCAATCAGAAAGATGTGGTATAACCTTGTATGTAGAAGGACAAGAAAATCAATGGTACATTGACAGTGGATGCTCCAAACGCATGACAGGTGATAAATGGAAACTTCACTCAAATAATGCTTTAGAAAAAGAAAAGAATGTCTCATTTGGAAATGACACTTTAGTTGTCATTAAAGGTAAAGGTTTTGTTTCCTTGAAAGAAAAGGTTAAATATGGAAATGTTATGTATGTAGATGGTTTAAAGCATAACTTGTTGAGTGCCAGTCAAATTTGTGATCAAGGAAATGAAGTGGTGTTTTGATCAAATGAATGTGTTGTTCGTGAGCTTGATACAGGAAAGACCGTGATCAAAGGTACAAGAACTCCAAAAAACTTATACATACTCAAAGGAGGACAAAAAAAATGCTATCTAAGCAAAACATATGAAAATTGGCTGTGGCATAGAAGATTGGTACATCTGAGCTTTTCTCAAATAAGAAAAGCATGCAGGCTCAAGGCAGTTTGTGATCTTCTAGATATCAGCATCCCAGAAAATACCATATTCAAACCATGTCAAATCGGTAAGAAAACCAGAGTTCACTTTATTGAAAAGGAAGGGTCAGCAAGTAATCCTCTTGAACTTATCCATACTGATTTATGTGGACCAACAAGGAAAAAGTCACCTCGTGGAGAAGAATACTTTGTTTTGTTTATTGATGATTTTACCAAAATGTATTGGATAGGTCTTCTAAAGCATAAATATGAAGCATTTGAAAAGTTTAAAGCTTTCAAAGCTTTGATTGAAAATGAATTAGATTGAAAAATCAAATGTCTCAGATCTGATTTAGGGGGAGAATTCATGTCAGATGAATTCTTTGACTTTTGTGAGTAACATGGAATAAAAAGGAAATTCTCCAATGCAAGAACTCCTTAGAAAAATGGTGTCGTAGAAAGGATGAACAGAACAATTCAACAAATGGCTTGAGCTATGCTAGATGAATTTGGAACTCCTACAACCTTCTAGGGTGAAGCTGCATTTGCTGCCATGACTATTCTCAACAAAGCAAATGTTCGGGTAAATAGCACTCAAACTCCACATGAAATTTGGTATGGTAAGCCTCCTACTGTAAAATAGTTTAAAGTTTTTGGAAGCAAATGTTTTATCAAAAGGACTGATGAAAAACTTGGTAAGTTTGAACCCCAAAGTAGACGAAGTTATTCTTCTTGGTTATTCTTCCAGAAGTAAAGGATACAAATGTTATAATAAAAGACTTCGAAAATTGTTGAAAGCATTTATGTTGTAGTTGATAAAGCATGCAGAAATACTGAATAGATGAAATCAACAGAGGAATATGACAATGAGGAAGATGGGGATTAATTTCCCACATCAAATCAAAATGATATTGAAGAAGAAACCAATGAAACACCATAAGAAGATACAATAGATAGGGAAAAGACTACATCCAGGTATGTTCAGAAAAATCATCCAAAATCTCAAATTCTATGAGAAAAGGGCTCTGGAGTACAGACAAGAAGAAATCTTATAGGAACCTCAAGTTATATAGCATTACTATCCTCCACAGAACCTCAAAATGTAAATGAAGCCTGCAAAGATGAATGTTGGGTCAAGGCCATGGATGAAGAATTAGATCATATTGAAAAAAATGATACTTGGAGTTAGTTCCTAGACCTCATGATAAAAATATTATAGGAACAAAATGGATATTTAAGAATAAGATGAATGAAAATGGAGAAGTTATTAGAAACAAGGCAAGACTTGTTTGCAAAGGGTATGCCCAACAAGAAGGTATAGATTTTGAAGAAACTTTTGCACCTGTTGCCAGACTTGAAACCATAAGGATGTTTCTTTCTCTTTCTATTTTTTGAAAATTCAAAGTATATCAAATGGATGTAAACTCAACCTTTCTTAATGGAGATTTAGAAGAAGAATTTTATATTGAACAACCAGAAGGATTCATTCTTGGAAATGATGCAAAACTTGTATGTAGACTCAAAAAGGCTCTCTATGGTCTAAATAGGCTCCAAGGGCTTGGTATTACCACCTTGACAAATATCTACAACAACAAGGCTTTACAGGAGGTTCTGTAGATAGAAATTTATACACAAAGATTGAAAATGATAAATTGCTAATTATTGTTTTTTATGTTGATGATATCATCTTTGGTAGCAATGAAGAATCCATGAGTCAAAATTTTGCTTTAGAAATGCAACAAGAATTTGAAGTGTCCTTACTTGGTGAACTTACTTACTTTCTTGGTCTACAATTTCAGAAAATAAAAGATGGCATCTTTATTTCACAAACCAAATATCTCAAGCAGATATTGAAAAGTACGGAATGAGAGATTCTAAACCAGCATGTACTCCAATGGTAACAGGATGCAGTTTCAGCTCTAATGATGAATCACCAACAGTAAACCAAAAAAATTACAAATCTATGATTGGAAGTCTGCTTTATCTAATAGGTACCAGACCTGACATCATGCATGCAGTAGGAATTGTTGGAAGGTTTCAAGTAAATCCAAAGGAATCACATCTCCATGCAGTCAAAATAATTTTCAAATATCTTCAAGGAACTTAGGACTTTCGACTATGGTATCCTAAAGATACAAACCTT
>APFE031233402.1:119866-142059 GCA_000404065.3 Pinus taeda | reverse complement strand
TGATGCAAACTTTGCAAGACATTCAGATCACATGTACTCCACCCATCTCCATTCTATGTGATAATAGAAGTGCCATCAACATTTCAAAAAATCTAGTCATGCACTCCAAGACCAAGCACATACCCATTAAGTACCATTTTCTACGAGAACAAGTGCTTGAACAAAAGGTCAAATTGGAGTATTTTCCCTCCAAAGAACAGGTTGCTGATATATTCACTAAACCACTGCCCATAGAAACATTCCAATATCTCAAACAAAATATGGGAGTAGTTGCTGCATCATCCTGCTGTTAAATCCAGTTTTTAAGGGGAAGGTCATTATATGCTGGTTTCATGAAGTATAGTCACGTATACACGCGAGTTTCTTTTTCTGAAGAAGAGTATATGTTTTTTTGACTGGAAAAATAGTGGGATAGACTCTGATATGGGTGCTCTGTCTGATGTTGATGACTACAGTCTGACGATATGCTTTGTTCATTAATTTTTATCTGACTGCCAAATATGCCTTGATGAATGACTTGTTAACAATGAATAGGTAGCACAGGTTCAGGGGGAGCATTAGCCTTCACAAGAACTCTGTATTGTTGGCATTATGGTTGCTGAGTCTAGGTATGGCTTCAGATATTTATACCATTTGTTGCTTAAGTCATGTAAAAGTCTAGGGTGTGATATGACTTCTCATACATTTGAATAAGTCCTATTGGACAAGTGATGTAATTTGTATCCCCACTTTTCATGGGATGGATGATGTAATATTTATTATATTTCTTTCATGTATAAACAATTGGTATACCCCCACTTGGTTGGGTGGATGAGTCAAATCTGGTATATCCCCACTTGATTGGGAGATTGATGTATGTATGAGTCATTGGTGATAGGAAGGTAAAACTCACATAGTTGAGTTATAAAGTCATGCTATTCTTTTGGAAAATATGTTTGCAGACTCTGCATGTGCTCAGGGGGAACATGGATGGTTAGTGCATCACTACATGTACAATGGTATCAGAACATGTACAAAGAGGGAGTTTAATCAGAGAATTCAACATGTGCCTAGGGGGAGCATGATCATATTCAACTATTCAAATATGAAGAGTATATTGGTTTTACCTTTGCCCTTGATATCAAAGGGGGAGAGAATTTTGGTGTTGCTTGTTATCTCTAACAATTTCTACAGCTTGCAGTAATCAACACCATCATGGTTGCCATCAAGTCCAAAGGGGGAGATTGTTGGCATTATGCTACAAGTGTTTTCCTTGATGGCAACTCACTCACAGATCAATTTAGTTTTGGTAAAAGGAAACTCATAGTACAACAGGTATATTCAGAGGTTACATGGAAATGGTACAGAAGAACAGGAAGATGGAACTAAGGTCTGCTAATCAGAATAAAGAAGATAAAGGAAAAGGCTGATGAAAAACAATTTAAGAAGTATACGTAGGTCCACTTAGTCGAAACAACATATACATGCTGGTCCATAGAACAAAAAGAGTGTATACGTATACACACACTCCCATAGGAAGAAAAGCGCCTACATGCTGGAAAACCAAGGTTTTGGTCCATGGTATTGACCATAGGGATTGAGTTTGAGATATTTGGTCCATTGTATTGACCCTAGGTATTTGTTCAGGGGTATTTGGTCCAAGGTATTGACCCTAGGTATTTGGTCCAAGGTGTTGGTCCTAAGTGGTTTTGGTCCAAGGTATTGATAAAGGATCTAAGTATATAAGAAGGAGAAGATCAAAGGGCTAAAAAAACAAGGAATGAAGATTTGATGAAGTGTTATGTGCAAGTGTATGGGTTTCTAAGGAATACTTCTATATGAAGTATATTTTATGTTGCAGGGGCTATATTTGTGATTTGATCTGAAATACTTTGTGCACCTTGAATTCAATATGGATCAGGATCATGAGACCTAAAATGACTTATAATTGGATGATCTGATATTGGTTGGGCTAGATCTGACTGTGTACACCTATTTTATTCTTTGAATGTCATGATTTGGGTTTGTCTGAAGTTCAAAAGTGCAAAAAAGTTATGAGTTGATATTTGCAGATCTGTATGCTGGTTCATCTCTTCAAACGCGTGTGTACACACAGGTTATACTCTTCGAAATAACGTATACAAAACAAAATATTCCTTGTCAGATCTAATTGATCTATCTGATCAAATTCTGTTGTTTTACTGCTATCTGTCAATGAACTCTTCCTAGATTTCATTGTAAAATTGAATGCATAAGGAGGCTGATATTTGATTGATTGATTGTATAAGTGAGAAGAAGTGATCTCTGTTTCTTTCTGTGTAAAGTTCTGTTGGTTGGTACATATTTGATTCAAAAGTTTATGTTTGCAGTAGTTTTGAAGGTATATGCAGGTTTGATTAACGGAAGTGGCGTATACACGCAGTTTGGGTTCAACCAGGTAGCGTATACATTTTGATGCATGGTTTTCTAGATTACAATTGGTTTTGAATGATGATGCAGGTCTCTAGGGTCAACACAGTGTTCTGGTGTCAGTGATCTGATTGTTCATATTAACTAAATGTTGGTTGATACACTTTAAGTTTAAATTTTTTTGGTGGGTCTAGTATGAAAATTGGATGAAACATGGTATTTAGACTGTGATGTTGTGATCTAGGAGTATCCAACCTGAAAATTCATGAAACGTGGTCCCTGGAGGAAGAAATAAGGTCGTAGCCTTCTGTAGATCAGCACCTACGTACTAGTAAATGATTTGGCTAGTACATGAGCTAGGGGGTTGCAGCTCCCTTCCAATAGAAGCTGGAAAGCGAGAGAAGGTTGTGGCTTTCTGCAAGTGGGTGCCTGCGTACTGGTATGAGTCTGCACCAGTACAAGATTGTAAACATATTTTCTTATTATTAAAAGAAGACAGAGACGACAACTGTAGGTGATTTTCACCCACATTGGGTTTCACCTTAAATCTTGGTGTTCAGGTGTGTTTCTTATGTGTGACGCTTTATTCTATTTTATTGCACTGTCTAATAAGTTACTGATGTACTTGTGTAAGATCAACACATGATAAATTGTCTAAATCACAAGTTCTCTGGATATATGTTGGTTTCTATAATCACAATCGTGTGTACACGCTAGTTCACTTCACTAAAGTAACATATATAAATATGTTTGAGAAATAAAATTATTGATATGATAATACTGATTCACCCCCCTCTTAGAATTATTTCCAACACACTCTGCTACTTGTTCTAACATGTATGTCTTGTTCAAGGGGGAGCTAGGTCTATAAACATCAATAGTTTGTTTTATGTACACATATTGTATGAAATATAGTGACATATATACGCGATCTTTGAGCTATACAATCGCATATGCCTCTAAGTAATGAAGATGGAGTGGCACAAATTCAAGGGGTGCTTGATTCCATCATTTCATGATTGGTATTATAGTTATGACATTGGTTTGTTGCGACCTATTAGTGATACCCTTATGATGTTTAAAAATGATGATTGATTCATATAAGTTGATCTTATATTGTTATTGTTGAGCTGGTCCCTGATATATTTGCTAACTAATGAGATGGATGTGATCAAAGTTGATGGTGAGAAGTTGGCACAAGTTCAATGGGAGCAGCTGCTATGCTTCTAATAATGCATTGTTGGCATTATGATTTCTTGAGTACTTCTTGTTTCATGATGGGTTTATGATGAGTACATATCATTTCTTCTTATCATTTCTACTGAAGATATTTATGCTATTGTTATTATGTCAGAATGCTTGGGTAACTTATGCTGCAATTACATTATTGATTGCTAATACTCCTTAATTCAATTGATGGAGAAATTGATGATGCACTGCCTTATCTTACACAAATTCTTGATGATGAATATGCTCATGCTTCTCTATTCCTGCTATCAAATGTTTATGTTGTAGATTCCTATATTGTTCCGTTGCTTCATTGTTAATATCCTTGTTTTTTGTTATAAGTGTCATCTATGTATCTTGATGTAAAGGTCATGAAAAGACCCATATAAATCATTGTGAAATATTGTCATGTTTGGGATCTTAGGATTAAGTCATGTCATGTATGTAATTATATTATGTTGGGACATTGATGTAAAATTTTGGTCAAATGTGTAAACCCCATATGCTGGGTATTTGATGTAATCAACATCGAGTCATTGGTAATAGGTAATGTCATATCTGGTTGAGTCAGAAGGTTTAGCATATGATTTGGGGGAGCATGGTTAGTATGCATATTTTATGATTCAGATTCAACGAACTCTAGTCTTACAACAATCAACACTACAAGGGAAGTTCTATATTTGGTGTGGCTCAACACTTTGCCCTTGATTTCAAAGGGGGAGAGAAGATGGGTGTTTGGTAAGAAGTTTTTGGTATTTACAGATGTGTTTACAGGTGTTTTCAGGTGGTGTCCAAACACCCAAGTGGTTGCAATCAAGTCCAAATTGGGATATTGTTGGAATTATCACTAACGTGTTGTCATTGATGGCAACATACTTGTTAAAGATGTCAACATTGTGATAACATGATGATTATGGAACTCATGCATACTAGTAAAGATGTTGTAGATGATATGGACATAGAAATGACAATTCAGTGACAGATGGATGATAAAATTTAAGTTTGAGAAATATACGAGGATCTTATGAAAAAGGGTCACATACATACACAGTTTTGATGAGTGAAAGTCATGTATAAAATACGAACCATGGTAATCTGAATACCGAGAGTCTTTACCATGGTATTGGCCCATAGTAATTGTAGCGACAACAATTATTTTATCCTGTAAGAATACTAACAAAATTACCAAGGGATTTACCTAAGGTATTGGCTAAGGCTAAAATTATGTAAGGAGATGGAGATCAAGGTGTTAGGTGTGCAAGTAAATGATCTATCTATGTGTGATTTGATCTAGAATAGGTGTGCACCAGGAAACAAGGAGATGGTTTAGATCTGATAGATATGAAAGTGTGGTGAAGACTAATGAAAATACCGACTTGATCTATTTATGCTTGTAATGTTAAATTTGTAGCTATGATGATGGTTTGATCTAAATCCAATGATGCATGTCAAGATCTGGGTTTAACAGATGTTGTGAATTGCAATGAAGGTTTGATTCAATAATTTCAAGATATGTACGCTTGTTTGTTTCTGATTTGTCGCATACATACACGGGCCCAGTTTAGTAAAGTAATGTATAAATCCTACTATAATTTACTTAGTATATTGAAATATAAAAGCAGGTGTCATGCATGGTGGTCGCGTACATACGCTGATTTTTTTTATGGAAATCACATATGTATACTAGGGTTTGTAGTGTTGTTTAATGATGACAATTACAAAATTATGTTCTATTTCCTGTTGTTTGTCAATGATGTCTTAATATGTATTTGGTAGTGATTGGGTTAATTGGATTGTGGCTTGGTATATTGGTCATTGATGTTTTTGCATTATGATTGGGATTTCAGTGAGATGGTATTGATGTAGCTATTGTAATTCAATGATTTAGTGACTAACACATTGATTCAATTGTTAGTAATTTATGATTTGTATGTAGGCTTTATTCAGAGGAAGAACATATATATGAAGGTTCTCTTAAGAATATTTGCATACATACTCTAATGTTTATTTAATCTGGTTGGGTTTCACATTTAGTGGTTTGACGCTCCAGAAATTTAGTTGACGTACAAGTGCTTCAATGACTCAAATCCAGTGTTTCAGTTTGTTTGGGTTTATTATTTGTATGGGTCCAATTTGAAAATATGATGAAAGGTGGCCTACAAGTTGTTTGATGATTGTTTGACAGGTGTATCTAGTCCGAAACATTCTGAAAAGTGGTCCACAAGGTGTTGAAGGTTGCAACCTTCAGAAAGGGGGTAGAAGCTTCCTTTCGGTAGGAGCTAGTAAAAGAGTTTATGGGGTTGTAACTTCCTTCTATTGGGTATTGGAGAACGAGTGGAGGTTGTACCCTCCTACAGGTGGGTTCCTATGTATTTTTAAGAGTATGCACCCATACTAAATGTAATGGAGATTTTCTTTATATAATAAGAAAGAAGACAAAGATTGCAATAATGGTGGTTTTCTCCCACATTGAGTTTCCACCTAAAATCCTAGTTTTCGATGTGTGTTGCTTATGTGTTGTGATTTTTCTTGTCCTTTACTGCATACTAAAACGTTATTGAGTTAGTGCTACAATGGTTAAGATAAACAAACATAAAAAATTAATGAACTGGATATATGCTAGTTTCCTTCAATAAAGTTACGTACATACATAGGCTTCTTTAAGAACAATAGAGTACATAATTTAATATATGAAATTGAAATATGAAGTGAATTAAAATACTAATTCACCCCCCCCTCCCCCCCAGTATTTTTCCTAACAAGAAGGGGCTTTAATTCCTTTGAAATTTGATAGATTTGCCACAATCTCTAACCCTAGGAGTGAATTCTCTTCTAAAAGTAAGTTCTCTTCTTCTTTGGTGCTACTGGTTCTATTTCTTGTTACCTTGGTTACCACTATTACTGCTACTATTGCTTGTTAGAGGCCTTTTGCGATCTACTTTCTTTTTCTTTCCTTCATGTGAAATGGACTCTCGCTTTTGAAAACCAAGACCAAATCTATCCAATGGAGATCTTTGGTTTTTAAGAAAACTATCCAAGGCTACAATGCTCTTCACTTGCTTCAACAACATGCATTTTTATTCAAGCTTCTTTCTCAATGTGACAAATTCACTTTCAAGTTATATAACTCAACCCTTTTTCTCTTTTTTTTGACTACTCATAATATCTTCAATTTTTTTCAATTTCACTAACTAGGTCCTCAAATTGACAATCTCCTGTTTGAGATCCTTCTCTTTTTCATCATATATATACAATAAATTTTCCTGATCTTTGCATGCAACTATTAGCTTATTAAATTCAATGGGAAAATTTTCAATAAAAACTATGGCAGAATCATACTCAACTCTAATAAGCTTAACATTTTCCTCATTTTCATTAGGAAACTCAGCAAGAGTAGAATCGAAACCATCAAAATTGTAACTCAAAATCAACTCATTAGTATCTATACCTTCAAATTTTCTATATGGAAGCTCACTAGGTTCTGTTGAAGCTTTATTTTTTGATATATTAGCTTCACCATTCGAACTAGGGGAGCTGGTCTTCTCTGGAGTTTTCCTCTTTTTATTTTTTGTTACTTTTATTTTTGACTTCTCCATTGTTTCTACTATTTCTTCCAAACAATACTTGAAGTTTGTCATAAATCTTCTTGGCAGTTTTTAGATGTCCATTTTTCTCCAAGCCCGCATTATGGATATTCTAAAAAATGATGCATCTCGCTTGAGAATTTTGTTGCATTACTTTAAGGGGAAAGGATCCTTGTCACATCCTTCACAAACCAATCTCCAAATGTTATTCTCACAAGACAATAATTTAACTTTCACTCTTCCATTCCATACCTTGAAATTTGTAGCAGTGAGGATATATGGCCCTGGAGGATTCATTCTAATATTTTTTTTGTAAATTTTTCACCAAATATACTCGGATCTACTCTCTTATGATTAAGCTTAAACCAAGAGCCTCACTCTGATACCACTTGTTAGAAACCTTGAACAATACTTGGGTGGGGAGGGGGGGGGGGGGGGGTGAATCAATATTGTGCCTTATGATATATTTTTATCACTTTTTTCCTTTTTGATTTCAAACCTTGATTCATTTATCATTAACAACATAATATATGAGTATATCTATGCATAAACCATTGACATCAATAGAACCACATGAGAAAATAAACAAGACATATAACCATGATATCCAACACATCAATCAATAACATGAAAACTTAAGAGACACTGGATGTAAGGCAGAAACCACAAGGGAGAAAACCACCATTGGATTTTTCTTATCCACAGTTCTTCTATTATAAAAATTATTCTTAGCATATGATCATCGACCACCACTAGTGTGCAAGCCACAACTTGCATATCATGCGAGACACCACTCACTCCAAGCCACATCCTATATGAACTTTGCAGGCCACCATTTATAGGAAGCCACCACTCCCTCGACTTTGTAGGACACCACCTGCTGGAAGCTGCCATTCCCAATAAGCCTCACCCAACCACCACTCTCCCATCTTCTCAGGCCACCACTTGAAGGATGTCGCTACACCTTGAATACACAAGCGACTACTTTCTTGGTGATCTATCACTCACCACACTGGAGGCACCAACCTTCAAGATCTCTCGTAGATCACATTTCATAAAGCTTTAGACTAGATCCATGATCTATGCAATCAAGCACCTGTGAGCCACATTTTGTCCATTTTCATACTAGACTCACAACATCAATATATGCCCATAAACTAAATAAAATTTTCATAAATGAGTACAATTTCTAGAATAAGATTAGTCTCTCTCAAATAATTTTTTCGTCAACTGAAAATTTGGAGAAACACACCATGACAATTTGATCTACACACACAACCATAACAAATATTTAACAACCATACGAAACTAATACAATGAAGCTACAAAAAAGCATTCTCTAATAAAACCCCTACAACACAAATGCATCAGCAATACAATCTCTGATATGAAACTACAATAGATACAACAATATATTTCCTCTCCACATCAGTGACAACTAGGAGTCACAATTTGCAATACAAATAGATTAGACATATAGATATTTTGTAGCTCCATCATCCTAAAAAATTCCAATTTTGAGCTCTAATATGTTCTCCAACTCTATAAACCTCTAGCATACATAATCTCTAAATCTCACACACTCTGTCTAACCCTTTATACTTCATTCTTTGGCATTTTAGAATTGATGGAGGATTAAATCAATATGGAACACTAAACCTCCTTATCTTTGGATTGATCACCTTGTAGATGATGGTTAAGTCATGTCAACTCTCCCCATCAAAAACCACAAGCAAAAACCAAAGTTTATGCCTCTAGAAATAACTGGAATGGACGAGCAATGCAAAAAAATGAATCTAGATAGGGTAAAGCAGGTTATCCCTTCGAGAAAAGCATTACTAGGAGGAGTAACATAATTTTCATGAAAAAAAATGAGTTATAATGCAGGTTTCATGAAAAAAATCTGAATTACCTTGATTCAACCTAATAACTCAAAGAAATTATTCCAACTCCTCCTAAAATTGACCATTTGCTTCTCTAAGCATATCCCAATCTTGTATATCCTTTGTAAGCTCATATAAATCCTATAAAACATCACATCAAAGCATAGAACCCTATTTATTGATCAACATGTGAAGGCCTATAAAATTGTTGACTTCAATCACCGCATCAGTTGACTCCTGAGGTAAAAACCTAGGTTGACATCCTAATTTTGAATGCCATCAACAATTAACTCCATAGCTAAGTCGATAGCCAAACACCTCTATAAAGCAACAATATCATGAGGGCCACCACATTAGTGCCATCACCATAAGCCTCTGTGAACCAATAGGACCATGAGGACCACCAATACTAGGATAACATCATGAGGATTACCACTACTAGGTTGACATCATGAGGACTATTAGGTTGACATCAATGTCAACACCATGAAACAACATGTCCAACAATTTCTTGTCCTAAGATTGTTGCTATCATTTCATCTACTGTTCGATAGGATAATCGACTTAAAGTGAAAATGTCATTGTGATAATTTGAAGATAAACTATTTAATAAAATCACCTTTGCATATTCATAGTCTATTTTATTGACAATTTCTGCCAATTGCCTTATAAGAGACTTTAGATAATTTATGTGAGTAAACAAGGATGTTTCATCGTGCATTCTAAATTTGAACAATTGTAATTTTAAGGAGAAATTTACATTTATAGTTTTTCCTCCAAATAACTTAATCAATTATGTTGAGAAGTGTACCAAGAAAGGCTCAATTTGACTTAACATTGGTCAAATTAAGTAAATTCAAAATTTCTACATCAATAGACAACTTGGAGGCAATTAATTAAGGTGACATGGCTCTTGTCACTAGTTAGCTCAGCAAATTCGAGTTAGCGATCTTGGAGTTCATTTTGCATGTGTTTATTGCTAATTTGTAGTAACCAAGTTCAATTATTTCTAGTTATACTTAGTTAAACTAGTTATAACAGTTAATAGAACTACTTAGAGGTCAGTTGTGCAGTGGTACAACAATATAACTCAGAGATCACCCAGTTAAATGATCAATCAACCAAAAATAGTTCATGCATGCAAGGAATTCGAATTTCTCAGTTGTGGTGGAGATTCCAAGGCAATGTAACATCAGTTGTAAACTAGCGTTGAGTGTACACGTGTTGCATGCAATCAGTGATCAATCCTTGGGAATTGCAAAATAATTTTGAAGGAAATTCTTAAAGAATAGGGGCTAATTTCCTCAGGATTTGCACAAGGAAATAAGAGGCTGGTTGAGGCATAAAGTGGCCAAGTGTTGGCCAAAAGTTCTCAATCAGTAGAGAGAATGATTATTCTTTTGTTGGTTGTGTTCAGAGTTGGTGCATGCATCACAATAGTTTCTTTATCCAACTGATTAATGCAAAGACCCCTGAGGGGTTTTTCTTAGTTGAGTTCCCCTAGAAATCACTATGTACTTATGTTTTTTCTTGTTGCATGTCTATGCATGTCGTTCTAAATTGTGATATCTATTCCACATATTAGTAGAGTAGAATTGTGTCTCTTGTTTTCAGTTCGAAATCTTGAGAGATTTCTATCAAATTTCTAGGAATTCCTCCCATATTTATTTAGATGATTTTTCTAAATCTATAAGATTTATTTGATAATATAAAATAGATAGCATAGGGTCCCTCCCAAGTAATCATTTTTTTTGTTAAATTAACAAAAAATATATTATTCATACTCATGGTGCCATACAAAAAGATTTTCATCAGCGAAACAAGCTATGTATCCCAAGGTCACATAATTATAAAAATAATAGGTGGTAGTAGATACTCTTTTTAAGTTAATTCATCCATCAAATGATGAAAACCAACATAAGGGATTATTTAAATAATCAAGGTACACATACCATCAACTAAGGATTTTGCAACAATAAAATATTCCTTCAACCTCTATAATAAAGTAACTTATGAAAAACAATAATAATATATATAGGAAAATTTTCTAAAGGCCACTGATATTGTGAACCAAGGGGGTGTAGCTTGAAACTCATATCTACTGATTCTTTGTGCTCCCTTGATGTAGTCCTCGTGCATGTGTGGAAATAATATGTCTCAACCAAATGTCGCTAACTCGTCGGTTGACCTCCCATCCTTTCCTTGGTTTTTTTTTTCCCTACAAACCCCGAAGCTATGATGGGGTTGTACGGAAGATGAAAGTAGTAGGAAGTGGAGGAGAGCACTCCAACTCAAGAGTTTCCCACTCACAAAGCCCCCACTTCACCAAAATCACCATAGATCTCAATAGTCACTATGAATACACAATGGCATTAAGATACTCATCCAACAACAAAGTAAAGGGAGAATCCCTTTATCATAACTTGCTCCTTTTATATAAGGTTTCAGTGATGACACTTGCCACTTCATGCAAAAATGATTGTTTTCATTAATCCAATATTTTGATTATTCATTTATCCACGTGCCATCCTCTCACCAAATCTCTCCTAAAATTATTTTCATAATTTCATATTAAAAATATTATTTTCCCTGTTTCCTCTCCTACTTCGTCCTTAATCCAAATTTATAATCTCTATTTTGTGTTCATTAACTTAAGTCAATAGGTAGGCCTCATATTTTGTCTCTCGACCACTTCCTAATTTTTCCCAAGTTAAAATCTTAGTTGGATATTTTGTGTTATGCTCTTTCCATATGGAGGCTCTCTCATGAAATTCAATTTCTCAACTTTTCAAAAAGTATTATCCTTTAATTTCATGCACAATACTTTTTTCTTGATGATATTATTTTTTCATTGGATTAAGGTTTCCATTTTAACCATTATGTTCCTTTTTCCCTTTGTTATTAGAACAATTTATACACTTGGGATTTATATAAATATGCATTATATATTTAAGGTTTTCCAAGAGTGAGGATGGTAGGGTTACTTATTCAGTTCAACTTTTAAAATTATACCTATTCTCCCTTTCCCCAAAGTTTACTTCTAATTTTATTTTCCCAAAACCCTCCTTCTTACATTATGTTTATTAGTGGTTATCATTGCATGAGTATAAACCATTATTTAATTCCATCATTTTCTTTGAATCCAAGGGTGCTAAGTTGGTTTTTCCCTTCAAGAAATTCCTTTCGAAGTTCCAAGGGTTCCATGACGCTTTCCCTTTAGGAATCCATGATTAAGATGAGAAATTGAGTATGAAAATGGAGATCAATGTCATCTCATGTGTCACCTTCTATGGTGAGACTAATGGTGTTGGGGATCAAGGAATTTGCCTTGATGTGCCTCGCTAGTAACTCCTCGTGAGCAATCCAATCTGGGGTCCACTCTCATGACATCATGAGCTTTAGGGTGAAGGCATCCCAATACCTTCCAACCCAAATCCTTGTAGGAGTGCTAACGGGTGGAATCAAGAACGTTGTACCACCCATCTCATGAAGTTTTATCTATCTTATACAACCCCATCAACCATGTGAGAGTTGTTTAGCCAAGCAACTGACCTGTGCTTGTAGCTATTATCATGACATTAGTAACCATAACAAAATATTAGTTAAAACTTAAAATTCTAGTGTCAATATTATGTAGTTTATTAAACTATAGGTCGTTGATTCATCACATGCAAATGCATCTAGGTGGTCTCCTGCCACATTCAATAACCATTAGTAATATTTGCTCATAATTTTAATCATTAATATAATTTCACATACTAAATTATCATTATAACATAATCAATAACTAAAATAAAGTATATAGTTCTCAAAATATGTAAACAAGAGAACATATAATGAATTTATCATTATGACTATACATAATCATCAAATAGGTCCATCATAACCATCATAACAACCAAAAATAACATCAAACTAGTACATCACAATTATCATCACATCTATTAATAACAATAGTAAAATAATTTGATCCTCAACCTGGGGTCCTTAAAGAATATTGTATGTGCCATAAGGCTATATCAAGGTTAAGGTAATATAAAAGTCATTCAATTAGAGTAGGGAGTTACATATACCCCCTCTTACCTATAAAGTTTATCTCAAAGTCCTTCAAGAAAGGAAAACGGTGACATATCTCCTCAACATCCTCCCAAGTAGCTCAATTGGGAATGTAAATTTCCCACTAGGCCTTCACTTGGTCTAGAAATTACCATCTAAGTGATATAGTTTGCTAGTCTGGTATGCGAACTGGCTTGACTATTATCGTGATCTCATCTGAGACATGCAAATGAATCATGTCAATAAAATGTGAAGGATCTGAAATTTAATGACATAATACAAACACATGGAACACGTCATGCATACGTGCTAATGATGTAGGTAAAGAAAGCATAAATGCCACTAGCTATTTCTTCTCTATGACTTCAAATGGTCCTAGAAATCATGGAGACAACTTTTCTCCCTTCCCAACCCTTATGGAGCTATTTTGGGGTCTTACTCTAAAAAACCACCCTATTTCCCGCTTCATAACTTCAACCAGTTCGATGAGAATCAATGTAGTTCTTTTACTAATCTTGTGCTTCCTTTAACCTTCCCTTGATCATGGTAATTTATTCTTCCATCTCTTGTACTGCTTCTAGTCCCAATCCTCGAGCTAATCCCAACTATGAGGCATTCTACAAGACCTCCCATATAAGAACTCAAATGATGCCATCTTGATGGAACGCTAGTAAATGTTATTGTAAACAAATTCCACAAATGGTAAAAAACCTTCCCATATTTTTTGTTGGTCCATCACATACATTCATAGCATGTCCTTGAGGATTTAATTTGTTTTCTCTATTTGACAATCTTCCTTGAGGTGATAAGTAGTGATAAAGTTTAATTGGGTTCCCAAGGCTTCTTGGAAACTAGTCCAAAGCCTTTGAGTGAACAACACTACCTTATATGATATGATCTTCCTTTGAACTCTGTGTAATCTCAAAGTTTCATGAATGAAAAATCTGGCTATCTTAGGTGCTTTATATGTAGTTTTAACTGGTATAAAATGACTACTTTTATTCAATGTGTCCACCACTAAAAATATATTATCATGTCTCATTGCGGTCATCAGTAGTCCCACAATGAAATCCATTAATATAACTTCCCACTTAGACTCTAATATCTCAAGTGTCGCAATAACCTTGTTGGATGTCCATGCTCATCTTTTACTCACTAACCCTCTAAACATCTTGCTACAAAACTTACCATGTCCTTCTTCATCCCATCCATATGAAAATGTTTTTAGGTTTGTACTCATCTTCTTAACATTGAATCTATCCCATGTATACTGCTTGATGTGCTTCACTTAAGATCAATTGTTGTATTTTTTCATCTGATGGCACATATATCCTTCCATGGAATCAGAGTAGTCCATCACTATTTTAAGAGTACCTATCATATTTTTGGATCATTATTTCATCCTCCCTTAAATTTGGCTAACATCCCTATACCAGGTGTCCAGAATTTGTAAATTAAACAACTTATCCCTCAGATTTGTCTTTAGGGGGATCACCAAAGATATTTCAGGCTTCCTACTTAAAACATTTTACACCCTAGTTACTATTCCCTTTATTTCAATAACATCAAAATAATATTCACTTATTAACATTGACCACCTTCTTGGTATAAACTTGAATTTTCTTATGTAAATATGTGTTGTAGTCCACAATGATCATTCTTAATTTCAAAGCTCATCCCTATTAGGAAGTGTCTACAAATATTTAGAGCATATATAATAAATGGCATTTCTAGATCATGCGTTGCATAGTTCTCCTCATGGGTTCTAATTTTTCTTGATGCATACAATATTAATCTTCCATATTGCATCAATACCCAACCAAGTCCTCCCTCAGAGACATCGATGCAAACCATAATTAGTGCTCCATATCTAGTGCCTTCGAGATTAGTGCAGTTGTTAACAACACTTTTAACCTCTTGAATACCTCTTCACATTTTTCGGTCCAAACAAACTTCTTATTCTTCGTTTGGAGTTTGGTGATGGGGGTTGTTGTCCTTGAAAAATCCCTGACAAAACTGTGATAATACCCAAACATGCCCATAAAACTATGTATTTCATAGACATTTGTCGATGTTGGCCACTCCATGATGGCCTTGATATTTATAGTATCCACTACAGTACCTTCCATAGAGATAATGTGTTTGACATAATGGATATTGGATTGATAAATGGAACACCTTGACAACTTTTCATATAGATGGTTCTCTCTTAGACATTGTAAAACTAGTCTTAAGTGTTCATTATGCCCTTATGGTGTCCTTGATCAAGATTTCATCATTAAAGACTTGTAAAACCTTATCTAGATATTCTTAGAATATCCCATTCATCAAGCTCATAAAAACACACTGTTAGGGTCCCATAATAGGAATCAATGGTGTTGGCCTCTTACGATTCATTTTGGTCAGTTTAGCCTATGAATCACTGGGTGTCATAGCCTAAAGGCTTTCATGTTAAAGGGGTCATTAATTAAATTAGTCTAAGGTTCGGAAGGATTTTGCATGTCAAGTGTTTCTAAAATGACTTTCTAGGTGAAATCAATATGAAGAGCTCTAAATTAGCTTTCCAATTAACTCCAAATGGGTTCAAGCACCAAAATTTATGGAAAAAAGAAAACCCTTCTTCAAAATCCAGAAAACAAAGGAACAAAGGGAAAAGGATAAGTGTCCCACATATCAGAAGTTTTTAAATGAGGAACAATGGAGGCCAGAGAAAACCTGTGATCAACGATCACCGATATCGCATATCAATGATCGGAAGGTTCAAGCATAATGCCACAACAGAGAGATATTGACGATCTCAAATCACATATCAAGTATATTGGTGAACAGTGCAATCGACGTGTTGGAGGGTCCAAGACATATAACACATCACAACAACGAATGCACATCAATGAATAACCATACCAACGATCGACAATCGACATTCGCATGTCGCGGGGGTGATAACTTTTGAAAAGTTGTGATATGCGATATTGTTAAAGCTACTAGTGTTAAACCACCGGGGAGGGCTGAAATAAATTTTACAAAGGAATTCGTTGACAAAACTAGAGCAGTTCAAATCCTTTTCTCTCTCCTCTAGTGGGACATGTGGTGGGCAACGATTGGTTTTGATTAAGCCATGTGGAAGATGACATCATCATGACGTGGCTGTACGGTGGACACTTGGCATGTAGATTCGACATTTTGGGGGTCATAAGGGGTCAAAAAAGGGTGGCGATTGGAGGATGAGGAATGTCACTACTTGAAATTAAAACCTTCGATCAAAATATTTCGATTAAGAATTTGTGATTAAGGGGCTCCGATATGGAGGTTATCATCCAGGTGGATATTGGTGGCCACTTGCCTATTCCACCTAGACCCTCCAGTTAGTTTCGTATTTTTCCTTGTTTATTTCAACATTTACTATTTTAGCAGTTTATCGGGCCCTGAACTTCTGGAGCAGTTTTGACCCCCTAAACGATGTTTTTTTGAGGTCCACTATAGCCCCATAACCATAGGCATGGGTCTGCGGTGAAACCTGTAGTACTCAGAGAGACCTTTCCAACAAGGTATCATACGTGGAAAATGGAGATAATATGACCAAGTTACAACCCTGAGAAGTTAGCTACCCAACTGACCTGAATGGGGCCCACAAACTCTTGGTGTGACATCTCTTGGGGTTAGGGTTTTCTCATGTTTTTCAATAATAAATAGGCCCTTGAGCCTCATTGTAACATAGTTCAGAGGCATGTAGCCACCAATATTTTTCTATTAATGAAATGAAGTGTTTTTCTACTGCATCTATGTATTTATGATTATATCTGTAATTTATTGCATTCTTGTTTAAGTTTAGATCAGTGGTATTAGAGCTGTCTGCTCTTTCTCTGTTTTTATTTGCATGTCCCTAACAAGGTTAGGGTATAAGGAGTTAGGGCTTGATCTGGTTGAACTGTTGCAAGATCAGCCTCACAAACCCTAACGACCTTCCATGGCAGAAGAAAATAAAGACAAGAGGGTAGGAGATCCTTTCAAAATGTTGCTCAAGGAAGCCCTTGAGCAACAAAGTAACACGATGATGGATAACTTTGCCTAGATCCTTCGAAAGTTATCCAAAGGTGACATATATTCATCTAGTAGCCACTCTGGATGTGCCACTCCTTTTAAGGTACAAGTTAACTTCGATATTCCCATATTTGAAGGCTTGATAGATGCATATGTCGTAGGTAAATGGTTAAATCTATTGGAAGGATATTTTTCAGTTCATGAATTTTCTAATCGGGAAAATATTACTTTTTCACTTCTCAAAGCTGCCCCACATGTCAAGGATTGGTGGGAAACCTACTATGAACAAAAGGACGAGAGTGAACCCTTGCTGTTTTTAGTTGCACCCACTTGGGATTCTTTTTGAGACACCATCAAGGGACAATATTACCTTGTCAGGAGCTATGAAGATAAATACATAAAGTGGACCACGCTATAGTAGGGAAGGAACCAAGATTTTCCGGAGTTCACAAATATTTTCCATACCCTTCGAACGAAGCTGGGTATCAAGCATACTAAGAGGCATTTAGTGCGGAAGTACCGCAACTATTTACATAAGTACATCTAGGACGAGATAAAGTTCCTGGACATTTCCTCGCTCAGCACTGCGTGCCGGTATGCTGTCAAGTTTGATCCGAAGCTTAAATAGAAGAAGTGAGACTTTGGATCTATGAATCCAAAGCAAGGAAAAGGCACCCACAAACCATAGGGTAAAGGACCAAGCTAAGGTGGGGCTACCCAGGACAGCTCGCCGAAGTCGCAAGAAAAGAAAAACACCACGAATACAAAGAAGTACCTTGGAAAATGGTGTGAGTTCCATAAGGTCTCCACTCTTAATACAAGTGAGTGTCGGGATAAGCAGTCACTAGTGGCTGAGCTGAAGGATTCTGAATCAGACACATGTTCTAACTCTGAACAAGAACCTGATAAGGGAACTAAAAAAGGGAAGTAGATCATTGATGCGGAGCCCAATGCCATCGTGACCACCACCAAGATCCAAAGATTGATATGAAGATCTAGAGGAGGGGGAATGCTTCTTGCACTCACAGATGTGGGTGAATGGCTCTCCGCTACAATTCATTGTCGACAGTGGGAGCCAAAAGAACCTCATTTTAGCAGAGGTCATGAAGCGGTTGAGCCTAAAGACTACAACACATCCACAATCGTACACCATCGGGCAACTTCACCAAGGATGAGATCTCTGTGTCAACCAACACTTCCGCCTTCCCTATAGCATCAAGCCCTTCACAAATGAGGTACTATGTGATGTTGCTCCTCTTGAAGTTTGTTATATATTGTTAGGACAACCATACTTGTGGAAGCGACATGCAGTATATGAATATAGACCTTGCTGTGTGATTATTACTTTGGCCAATAAATTTTACAACATACCGGAGGTATCCCTGCCTACCGCCATTTCTTTGATCACTGCAAAGAAATGCAGTAAGATCATTTCCTAGACCAGGAAATTTGTTTTCCTGATGATTCACTCTCAGGTCAAGAATAATGTTGCAGCCATGGCTTCTAGGCAGGGCTCCTCTGCACAACAGCAATAGATGGACAAGGTCATGAAGGAGTACAGGGATATTTTCACCTTGCCTATAGGGGTACCTATGCACTGTCAGGTCAAGCACTCCATCGCTCTGACCCCGGGTCTGCCGCTGTCCAATGGAATGATCTATCAATTCTCTATTCTAGAGAATGATGAGATCAAGAGGCAGATTCAAGAACTATTGTAGAAAGGGCACATTAGGCCAAGCTCATCACCTTGTGAAGCCTGATTATATTGGTACAGAAGAAGGATGGGACCTGGATACTTTGTATTGACTATTGTACGTTGAACAAGATCACAGTTCGGAATAGGTACCCATTCTGCAGATTGATAACCTTATGGACCAGATCAAGGGGCCCAAATATTTTAGTAATATTGACTTGAAGTCAAGTTATCACCAGGTACCTACCGAACCCTTCGATGTGTGGAAGACTACCTTCAAATCCAAGGAGGGCCTTTTCGAATGGTTGGTCATGCTGTTCAAATTGACAAATGCCCCTCCAACCTTCATGAGACTGATGGACGACATCTTGCGACCCTTCACTAATTCATTTGTGGTGGTGTATTTATATGACATCTTGATCTTCAACTAGAGTTGGGAAGATCACCTCCATCATATTTAACAGGTTCTTCAAACCCTGCTACAACACAAGTTGTGTACTAACTTCAAGAAATGCAATTTTGGCCTGACCCAAGTTCAATATATGGGGTACATCATTAATGAGCAGGTGTACATGTGGACCCAACCAAGATACAAGTCATTCGGTATTGGCTAGCCCCAACCACTCTAACAAAGCTTTGCAACTTTTGGGGTCTTGCCAATTTCTACCGCAGGTTCACATTGGGGTTCTCTCATATCACTTGGCCTTTAAGTCAAGTCACCAAGGGCGGAGCGAAACAATTTTTTTTTTCTTCTGAAACCCAAAAACATGAATCTTCCGAGTTGAAGCATTGCCTTTGTTCTGCACAAATTATCACATTACTAGACTTGCAACAACCATTTGAGATTGAAACAAATGCCTTTGACTATGCTATTGGTGCATTTCTTACTCAACATGGACATCTAGTGGCTTACCAGAGTGAGACACTTTCAGAAACAGTCTAAAGATATCCAACTTAGGACAAAGAAATGTATTCCATTGTGCAGGTCTACCATCAATGGAAGCATTACATTATGAGGAAGGAAACAGTCATCCACATAGACCACCAATCCCTATAGTTCATACAGACACAAGGGAAGTTGCAAAACGATCACCATTAGAAATGACCCACTTACCTGCAACAATACTACTTGAAATTAAGTATAAGGATGACAACACCAATAATGTAATTGATTGCCTCAGACAACCATTGGTCATGCCATTGATCACTGTGCTCGACTCCTATGGGCACGAGACATCAGGGTGGTGACATCTTTACAAGAGCAATCCATAATTTAGCAGCACATAGTAGACACTCCTGGAAGGAATGTAAGTTCCCAACTTTCACCTTCAAGATGCACTATTATGCCACCTGGGACACATCTATGTTCCTCTAAGTGAGTGTGCCAAGATGATTTGGGATGCACACTACAGTTGGGTTGCTAGACATTTTGGAGTAGAAAAAATAGTGGTGGCATTGCAGAAGTATTTTTATTGGCTGAAACTTTGTAAGAATGTTGGGAAGTACATTAGATCCTGCATCAGCTGTGCCATTGCCAAACCAACCATCAAGAAGCAAGGCCTGTATACTCCTCTACCTACTCCTAGTCAGCCTTGGGAATCTGTCTCCATGGATTACATGTCGGGCCTTGCTTCTACCAAGATTTTTTTTTTTTTTTTTTTTCGTTTTCATAGTCATTGACAGATTCTCTAATTAAGATGGCCATCATGACGATCTGCAAGAAGAGTATCACAACAAAGGCCACTGCTAACCTCTTCTTTGTGTGAGTGTGTGTACACTTTGGGATCCCACAGTCCATTGTCTCAGATCAAGACAACGGATTCCTGAGTGCATTTTGGTTAAGTCTTTGGTTGATGTTGGATACAAAACTCACTAAGTCCAAAACTTTCCATCCCCAAACTGATGGCCAAAAAAAGGTTGTCAATAGGATGATCGTACACATTCTGCACATGTGAAACTCGAAGCATCCACGCACATGGGATGAAATTATCCCTTATGTCCAACACAGCGACATTATAGCTCTCCATAGCTCAACATGCCACAACCCCTTTCAGATAGGACTGGGATTTCAACCATTATGTCTCATTGATGTGGCAATACCATTTGCAGCCACTCAGACAGATTCGGATCACGTCCAATCCGAAGCTGAAAGGGCTAATAACTTCATTAAGTGCATTCAACACATCTGCCAATAGGTCCATGATATATTGGACAAAGCCAATGCTAAGTACAAGCAATGCCATGATCAACATCAAGTGTTGCACATGTTCTAGGAGGCCAACAAAGTTTGGCTGCATTTGAAAAAGGAGCACCTCACTGGACCTAACCGCAAGCTTCGCCTGCTCCTATATGAGCCATACACCATCACTACGGCTATTGGTAACAATGTCTTTGAGCTCAACATCCCACTATTCCTTGGTTTGCACCCATTGTTCAATGTAGACTGCCTTCGGCCATACTTTCAACCATTGTTGGACACATTCGACATTGTAGAACAAATCAAACTAAAAGAGCTCAACCCAGACTACATGGAATGGGCCACAACTGATCAGATCATGGATACATAGATTAAGAACACACTCCAATAGAGGATACAACTATATTGAGTTGTCAGAGCAGACCAACTCCATCACCAGGTGATCCGGATTTAAACAAGAATGCAACAAAATACAGAGATAACCATATACACAAAGATGCAGCGGAAATAATACTTCATTTCATTATGGAAAACACTGAAATATGCTTACAAACAGAGTTGAAAATAAACCGGCTAGGGTGATGGTAGCTTATCTTTGAGAAGAGATGTGGCGGCTACATGCCTCTGAACTATTCCGAACTATGTTACAATGAGGCTCGAAGGCCTATTTATTGTTGAGAAACAATGTAAAACCCTTCACATTCCAAAACCTAACCCTAGAAGATGAAACGCCAAATTGTGGGCCTCGTTTTGGGTAAATTAGTACATCAATTTCCCGGGGTCGTAACTTTGGCATACGATCTCTGTTTGACGCGTATGATAGCTCGTTAGAAAGATCTATCCGAGAACTACCACTTTGGGAAGGAAAAAATTGGTTGATGGATCCATGTTGCCCCCAGAGTTCCCAAAAAACATCGTTTAGGGCCTCAAAACAGCTCCGGAAGTTCAGGACCCGAAAAAACTGCTAAAAATAGTAAATTGTGCTACAATTACGAAAACTGAAAAACTGAAAGATACAGTTGCGGGGGTCCAAATGGGATAGGTGGGTGGCCACCAACATCCACCTGGATCATTCCTCCCCCCTTAGGAAGCAATGGTCCCCATTGCGTTGAGTTTCTCCATCT
>APFE031233402.1:29232-90206 GCA_000404065.3 Pinus taeda | reverse complement strand
AAATTATTCTCAATACGACTTGGTTTTCATTCAACTCGTAATTATAACTATATGCATGATTCCGAAAGATAAAAACTGAGCCCTATTAAAATAAAATCAACATGTTCAAAATTCAGATATTTTAAACATCCAACATATCTCATACAATATTCCGCACATAGGTAATTACATGAGAAATCAATATTCATAAAAAGTGCCTAGGCCATGTTACTTATTTTTTTAACTTATTTTTAAATGATGGTTGGAGAAGGAACTCACTATCCTCCCAACCATAGGTATTTACACTGATCTCTATCTTGTAACCAATCACCCTCGAGCCAGGTCTAGAGTCTAAGGAGTAAGTTTTAGAGGGGTAACATTGATTGCATAGAGAGATTGATTTCACTTTCAGGTGATTTATCAATATTCTGGAACACACTAGTGGTTTAATAGTCATAGCAAGCACCAATGGTTTCATAACTAACTACAAGCACAAGGGTTCACTATGTGGATGGTTTCATAATTTGAGACAAGCAGTTGTGGTTTCACAACCACAAAAAGCACCACTAGTTTCACATTCTCAACAAGCACCTCATGTTCTCCAATTCAATCTCCCTCTCTATCCCAAACTGATAGCACTGGGTAAAACTTAAAATAGGGAAATGGTCCAAAGCAGGATGAACGCTCCTCATGAGCTTACACCTTCACCGACTCTCCACTAATTTTATAATTAAGTTGAACCTCTTCTTTGGATTGCGTGATCGTTTTTATAGCCACCATGCTACGTCCTTTGTATGGCCGAGAGAGAACTAAATTTTCTCTCTGCACAATGCCTTTTCCCATATGTTAACCCTTAGGAGTGGCATAAGGACTTAGGATGGGCATTGCCCATTCAACTTATTCCTTCTCATTACCAACAAACAACAATTTTGCCTACTATGAAATTCATCCTAGTTGCATTAATTCTCTTTGGAAGATGGAGAATAACTGGAAATTAAATTTCAACTGAGTGTAGTATGGAAATCTATGTTACATTGACAAAACTAAAGGACCCCTCAAAATATAACTCATCATCCTTCTCCAACATATTTTGATTTTAATAAATGACAATTTAATTAAAATTTATAAATAAAAATTGTTGTTTGTTAAACAAATCTTTAATATCTATGTAATCATTTTTAATAATAAAACAAACATTAACACAAAATCAAAATTTTAACATTAACGAAAGAATTAGTGCATGATTTATAACTTTTAAATTTAATTAAAGTATTTATACACCTTGGTACTATAATTGGGGCATAAGTGAACTTCAATTTAAATAATTCTATTATATTTAAACATTTTTTTTCCAAAAACATATCTCACACTAAGATCTATCAAAATAAAAAAACTCATACCATCAATATTACCAGTTGCCTCAAGTACACTGGACTAGTGCTCAACCTCACGATTGTTCACCACCACATGGATGTGATGAGCCTTCCCGAGATCCCCCACTGTGGCATATGTATGAGATATGTTGGATTTACCTTTTTTCCAGGGGAAATCCCTCTTAAAGTGTGGAGCTTTGTAAGTACAACAACCCCTCTTAGAAGCTTGGCTCCTACTACCAATTGAACTGGGGGTTGTTCTGGAACTCTGCTAATAAGAGATAGATTGTTGCAATAGATGTTGTTGTGCCACTAAAAGATGTTGTTTTGTAGGATTATAATATAGTGGCTAACATGTTTGCATGTTAATAAAGCATTCCTGCTGAGATACAATGCATGACTAATAAGCTGGATATTGATATGGCGGCCTTCCATTCCCTATTTACCATTTTTTTATGACAATGAACTGATCCCCTCTTAAAAATCCTATGATCCATACTGTTTCACTAGAAACTCCTATCCCTGTGGTTTTTGAGGGCCTAATTGGTCCACTATTAAATGTCTCTTCCTCAACGATGATGGTATGCTGAACTACCTCATGCAATGAGGAATCAAGATTCTAACCTTAATCCAAATGTTAAACTTAATCTGTACACAAATCTATTTACTCTAATCTTCCCCATGAAATGAGCCTCGTACTCAAGCATTGATCAAATTATCTACTTATATGCATTGAATTCATTCAATTGTCTTTCAATAAACTCCTCATGTAGCGTTCTCTAAATTTTTCTTCAATTAACTGCCAAGTTACCTTTGAGACATCCATCCCCGTCTGAGGTAATAATGTTTTCCAACAAATAATTGTACTTACGTTTAACTAGAATACACCCATATTGACCTTTATATTTGTAGTGTAGTCCCTCAAGGTGAAGCACATGGCCATGTTTTCTAGCAATTCCTTTACTGTGTTTCCATCTATGGACCCCTCAAATTCTAGAAACTTTACCTTTTCCAAATCCCAAAGCACATCATTTCTTGTTGGTTTTTGGGGCCCTTCATTCTGTGTAGTAGGTCCTCCTTGTTCTTATTCCAAATGACTTATTAATGCCCTTGACATGTGATGGAATTATCTCATTTAGTTCAAAACTTCTCTAGTAAGTATCTGCTCATGTGTTGCGGTGTGCTCCCCATCATCAGGTGGGTTGATAGGAGTTGGATACTACGACGGCAGTAGGATCTGCCCTTTAGCAACCCTACTCCTTCCTGCACCTCTTCTAGCCATGCTACCTATTCCAAAACACACATTTATATTATTCTAACTTGAAATCAACTTTGACATGAAAGATGACAATGTTCCACAATTCATACACTCCTAAAGCAACCTTATTTTAAGTACATTCACTCAGTATTTTAAGGATTCACGTAGGATGTTGCTATTTATGTTATTCAATTATTCATTAAACTCGTTTTTTTAAGCATAATTAAAATATAGGGTTTTATAATTAATTGCAATTTTCAATAAATTTACCCTTACTAATAATTAATTATTCTTTTAGTTATTCCAATACTCAATGATATTATAAAATAACAGAGATTAAATGAATTAGTATAATAACCTAAAACTTTATATTTTTTTGTAACTATAAGAATTTTCAACCTTCTTAATTACATAACATAATTCAATCTTAAATAAGTATTAAACAAATCAGTAAAATAATTTTGATTTTAAGAATGAAAAATGTTATGTAGTATAGATACTTGAGGCATTCATACATAGAGTCATGATAATCCTAGATGAGGTCTATTAAAAATAAATAGTTCTTCAAATTTATCCTACATCCAATTTAAATGTAAATGTTTTGAAAAGGATTTTCCAAAATTTCATTTTTCTTACAAGATTACTTCACACAAATAAATAATGTGGTAGACACATTCCCAAAATTTATCATAAAAAATAAAAGGAACAAAGATAAATAAAAATAAAAGAAGATTAAGGATCTTAAAGTGAGGTCCTTGTTGTTAGAAAAGTTAAGCCATCCTTCATCTCTTTTGATCCTTGTTGTTAGAAAAGTTAAGCCATCCTTCATCTCTTTTGATGCCAACTTCATCCAAGTCCCCTTGTTCAGTGTTGTGGTTGAACTCATTTAATCTTACACTTCTATTGGATCTAAAATTCTCATGGAAATCATGACTATGGATCGGGATTGAGGCCCACACTCTACTCTATCGTTCAACCCTTTAATTAAAAAACGACACAAACCCAATTTTGTCATCAACACATAATCCCCAAAATTTGTAGCCCTTAGCACTTGGCCATTAATAATTTAGGCATAAGATAAGGACTAGAAACACATATTTAACCAAAGAGGCACTTATAATTTATGTTTTGGTCTATAGCACTTCTCTCGTTATATAATAAATGATAAATAAACCAATTTTAAAGCACTTGGAGCTTACTTCATTTCCTCATGCATGGGATCACCATGGAGACCAAGAGGAGTGGAAAAAGGTGCTAGTTGCACTAATTGGATCAATGGACTATTCATTTTCTATGATTTGCTATCTCCCTCTATGTGTTACTAAGGGTTCTTACTAATCCCCTATTAGATATTGGGATGTCAGATCTACCTTTCATCTCACTCGATATAATGTATCTCGGTTTGATATGATACGACAACACTTGGGAAACAATATTCTGATTCTTGGGGTCAACAACTAAGAAAACTTGTTTCTTGGTATCAGATGACCATTGACTCTGCCATGAATCCAATGGATCTGAAATGTTGATGGCCGATAAATGAAAAACCAGATGGGAATAAGCTCATATCTTAGGCTCATTTACTAACAGGACTGCAGGCTATCTGGTATCGATAGAACCCAATATAATGGATCCAAAATGTCGATGGCTAACAAACAACGCACTTGACGGAAATAAGCCCATCTGTTGAGCTTATTTACTAATAGGGCTACAGGCAATCAGGTATCTATAAAACCCAATATAATGGATCTGAAATCCCAATGGCTTAAAAGTGACACACCTAATGGGAATAAGCCAATATGTTGGGCTCGTTTACTAACATGACTATGGGCTATTAAGTATCAAACTTGAATAGTTGTGGCCACACTTGTATCCCGTAAAGGCCAATAGGCCGATAGACAAACTTTGGGTGACATAAATGTTCACATCAAGAGTGTTGATGGATTTTCTCTGGAAGGCATGGATCAGAGCAACTTGTTTGTAACAAGGAAATTCACAAGCCAAAAGTCGATAGACGATAATTCCTTCCTGGGAAATGTTGTTGGTTGGTTAAGTGGTATAATCTAGCCCCAATTTATTCAAATCAAATTGTATTAAATAGGAAGGAAGTACCTACAAACCCACATCCCTACACATAACTCTTTACTTTCAAAAATCTTGGCTCATAAACCGAATTTGGAACCTCCCACCATGGAACCATAATTGGTTTGTTTTATAACTAAGTTCTTCTCAAGATTCAAAGTTCAAGGAATCCAATATGAATTGGTCCTCTAATGGTTTGATAGAAAACTATGTGGACCATTGCAATGACCATCATCATTGTTTATAATTTTGATATTAATTCTTTAGGAAACTAGAAGAAAAATATTTTATACACTTATATGGAATACAATTGATTAAATATTTCATGAAATGAAGGAACTATGGGGTATGTTAAATTATTTTCAATATAATATATACATATAATATGGGTTGTAAAAATTTAAAAATGACATTACCTATGAATTATATCTCTAGAATAAAACTTTATTCAATAACTTCAACATCATAATTAAGTATGGGAATCCTTTGGAGACGTTGTGAGACGTTGTATGATTATCTCTACTATAAAAGAAAAACCAAAGGAATAGTCTCATCATATTGGCACAATGGTGTTTCCATTCATTATTCAAATGGGTGGATATCCCTAATTAGTGGCTTATCATATTAGTTGAATTAGTAGTGGACCAATCACAGATCATTTATTTCTCTAACGTATATTCGAAATCTAGGCCTCATAGTATCGCTTCCATAACTAATCTCGTAGTGAAACTTTAGCTCAATTAGTTCAACATTTAGTCCTATTACTTAATGGATTTATTGATTTGGTTACTACCTTGCTGGATGGTAATTGACTAGAGGGGCATGGCATCAATCTACTTTTAAACTCAAGACATTAACTAATTATTAAAAAAGCTCAATTAGTTCAACATTTAGTCCTATTACTTGATGGATTTATTGATTTGATTACCACCTTGTTGGATGGTAATTTATTAGAGGGGCATGGCATCAAATTACTTCTTAAACTCAAGACATTAACTAATTATTAAAAAAATATGACAAGGGTCATCATACAATTAAGTAATATTATTTATTATTATCTCAATTAAACTCTAGCCATATATTAAATCTTTATACACTTAAGGAACATGACTGGATCTTTATTCTTGAATAAACATCTTAGATATAATCATGTGGTTCATAAAGGCCGAGTTAGAATATCAAAACAATGGAAGAGATCTTCACAAGATTTATTAGCACATAGTCCCATTGGTAAACAAAGCGATTATTTGTGACAGTGGCATTTGGGAACTATCCTGTTGCAACAATGGAGGAAGTCATAGTGGACACAATGGAGGAAATGGGTATGAAAATGAAGATGATAATGCATTCAATGGACATCATCCTCTTGGGAAGATATTCATAATATACTATCAAATGCATTCTAAGGATAATTTAGTAGTAAACAACGAATTATTTTGTCTATTAATGGCTGGATACCTGAGGCAATATTAGGTGTACTCTACCATTTCCAAGACTACTTATAGTAACCATTAGACAAAAGAGAGTTCACATGTCTTATAGTAATAACCCTTAGACAAAAGAGAGTTCTGTAAATTATTTAGGAAAAGGTAAAAGTGAGCTTAAAGAGACCGCCGAGATGTTAGATGATGGAAAATCTGTCTATAATACATGAAGAAAGCAAGTCGAATCTATCCATGTGTATATTTTGTGAGAGCGAGAGTGGAACTTTAATGATTGGTCCTCCATCATCATTTAGAAAAATCAACGATCCGAAACAAGATTCTATTGAAGTCTTCTATGAAAAATACTCAAAGTAGTTCTTGGATAAACTTAACAATCAACAAATCTATGCATTAAGGATATCTCAAGCATTGACACCTGAAATAATCAATCACAAGGGTTGACTTCTAGGTATGGGATCTCTCAAGCATTAACACCTAAGATCATAAATCACAAGTCGTGACTTCTAGGTATGTTCTGGATAAGCCTGTGATCACATATGGTTCCTAGGAAACCATGAAGAGAGAGCAACACAACCTAGAAATTGTGTATGTTGACCAAACTTGATTGTCTTAGGAGGCTTTACATTGGAAATATATGTCTCAAGATACAAATTGAGGTAGGTGCTAGAGACTTATTTGTTCCTATCCTCAATCTCATAGTGGGGATTTGAAAACAAATTTGCCGTAACTTTATCAAATGTATGACCATGGTGCATCAACTTCATCAATGGTACAATAAGGATGGAAACATTTTTAAATCTAGGTACAAGAAATACAACAGGTTTAATTTGTAATGGAAATCATTAACTATGCAAGTGCAACATGCATGGATATGTTTGTAGGGCCCGTAGGTCCTAGAGGATGAACCTAAACTCTAGTACCAAATATAGGAACCTCCTAAGTACTCAATTTATTTATTTATCTTCTAAAAAAGACAGATTATTCATACTCATGGTGCCATACAAAAAAATATTATCAACAAAATAAGTTATGCATCCCAATACAAAATTATAAAAATAATTAGTAATAGATTCTCATTTTAATTTCATTCATGCATTAAATCATGACAATGAACACAAAGGATTATATAAATAAATCAAGGTACATATACCATCAACCAAATATTTTGCAACTATGAAACATTCCTTTAACCTCTACAATCCAATAACTTATTATAACTAATAATAATACATATATAATTTTTTTAAAGACCATTGATATTGTGCACCATGACTATGGAACTTGAAACTCAGACCTGCTAATTCCTTGCACTCCCTTGATGTAACCCTCATACATGTATGGAAATTCTACGTCCCAACTTAACATCACTGACTTAGTGGTTGAACTCCTAGCCTTCATTTGGTACTCTTATTCCCCATAGACCCTTGAGATATGATGAGGCTATATAGAAGAAGAAAAATACTAAAAAGTAGAGGAAAACACTCAAGCTCAAGGGTTTCACATGTTGGGTGTGGAGCCTGATTAGCTTTTGTATTCAAAGGTATTGCCACATTGAAACCCAATTTGTAATGAGGTGGCAACGCCGCTCGTAAAATATTTGCTGTAGGGGGGTCCAAGGGGGGTGGCTGCGGCCTTTGGGAGCCCCCCCTGGTAGGGGGATCAGGGGCAACGCCCTTGAAGCTAAGAATAGATGTAAAATTGCCTTGTAAAATGTTGTAATTTCATAGTTAATCTGGGTCATTCATTAGGCGGAGATCTGACAGTAGAAGTTATGTTAATTTAGGGTTTTTTTCCCCTAGAAGGCAACCCTTTGCTATATATGAGGGAATTGTATTGCGTCTATGTAGATTTGTATTCTGAGTGAGGAAGAGAGAGGAGATTGAGAGTGAAGAGGGAATTACAGCAGATTTGCTGTAGGCTGTATCTCTTTACTTTGTTGGATAATATAAAAAGAAGGACTCGCTGTTTCTCCGTGGACATAGCCCAAACTGGGTGAACCACGTATATCTGTGTCTCTCTTGTTTTATGCATTTTCCGTGTTTATATTTCTGCAATATTTTATGTTTTCCATTGCTCATTAATATATAATTTTCTAACATCACACTCACAGAACCTCCACTTCCATCGAACTCACCATAGATCTCAATAATCACTCTAAGTACAGAGTGGCATTACAATAGTAATCCAACAACAAGGTAAAGAGATAATCCATTTCCCATAACTTGCTACTTTTATAGAAGGTTTCAACAATGACACTAGTAACATCATGCAAAAAAATTGTTTTGTTTAATCTAATATTTTGATTATTCATCTATCCACATGTCATGCTCTCACCAAATCTCTCCTAAAATTGTTTTCTCAATTTGTTTTTAAAATTTTTACTTTCCCTCACCCAACCATGTTTCCCTATTTATTCTCCTAGTTTCTCTTTGATCCAAATTTATACTCCCTATTTCGTTTTTATTAACTTATGTAAATTAGTAGGTCTTATATTTTCCCCTGAGGTACTCCCTATTTTTTCTCAAATTAAAATCTTAATAGTATATTTTTGTATTATGCTTTTTCCATATGGGATTCTTTCATGAAATTAAATTTTTCACCCTTTTTAAAACTGTTATTCTTTAATTTCATGCACAACCCCCTTTTGTTGATGAGAATAACTTTTCATTAGATTAATGTTTCCATTTTAACTTTGTGTTCCATTTTTCCTTTGTTATTAGAATTGTTTAGATACTTTGGCATGAAGGCATCCCAATACCTTGCAACCCAATTCGTCATAGGAGTGCTAGTAGGTGGAATCAAGGACGTTGTCCCACCCCTCCCATCAAGTTCCATCTATCTTGTATAGCCCCATCATCCATCTGTGAGTTGTTTGGCCAACCAACTGACCTGTGTCTATTGCCACTATCATGACATTAGTAACCATAACAAAATATTAGTTAAAAGTTTAAATTCTAGTTTTAATAGTATGCAATCAATCAAATGAGAGGTCATTGAATCATCACATGTAGGTGCATCTCGATGGCCTCCTACCAGACTCAATAAACATCAGTAATATTTGCTTATAATCTTAGTCATTGATATAATTGTAGAAACTAAGTTATCACTATAACATAATCATCAACATAATCGCTAGATGAAAGCAAGAAGCTAGTCCTACGAATATGTAAACAAGACAATATATAATGAATTCATCATCACTATTATACATAATCATCAAATATATCCATCACAACCATCATCACAACCAAGAATAACATCAAACTGGTACATCACAATTATCATCATATATATTAAAAATAATATTAATATCACTAGATCGTTGACCTAAGGTCCTCAAGGAACAATATATGTGCCATAAGGATATAACAAGGTTAAGGTAATATCAAAGTCAGTCAACAGGAGTGGGATACTAACAACAGTCTAATGATAGACTTAGCTTTCTCTTCCTTTTTCTCCCTTTTAATTGATAACTTAACCTCTGCAATTTTTGGTTTTGTTCCCATTTACTCTAATCCATTGATTCTCGTGCATCAATTTCATTTTAATCTTTACCATCCAAGAATGGAAATTAAATAAATTAATATTTTGAACACTTACATACTCCATGTTCGAATTAAAAAAAACTAATCTTCAAAATGATTAACTTGTGCAGTAGAAAGACCAACAATGACTTTTCCCATTTGATGCAATGATCTAGGAGGATCTCATCAGATCAGTTGCATAGTTCATTGTCAGTGTTCAGTGTCATTGTCAGCAATTCAGTTTAGTGTCGGTCAATTTTGACAGTGTTTTCAAGGTTCACGTTGTTCAGGTGATGTTAATGGTTTTCATGGTAAGGGTTTGCATCTAGTTGTCGACAAGTGTTCATCGACAGTTCCGCTAGGGTTGGTCATCGTCCTAGGTTTTGTCGTCCATTTACAATGTTTGGTTGTCGTCATGAGACAAATGTCACATTGTGACAAATGTGTTGTAAAAGGGTTTTAATCCAAGGTGTGTAAAAGTATAAAATACTAAACACTTAACCTATGTCTAAAACCTAAGACCTAACACATTAACCTAACACCTAAACCCATGAATCAACATTGTATCAAACTATGTGTTAAACAATACACATTAAATGCATTAAAAACTAAACTCTAGACCTAAACCCTATGATCTAACCTATCGAGCCTTATTGCAACATTGCTATGTGTCAAAACTATGTATTAAAATACATTTCCTAAGTCTAAAACCCTTTTATTGAACTCTCGGGATATGAAACATGTCAATACATTAAAACATTGCAAATACATTCCAACAGTCCCTAACCACCAGACTGACCATGTAGGGTTCTAAATCGCAGAGTGTACATGTGAGCGGAGACAGTGTTAACCATCGCATCAAGTTCTAAACCATTAGATGTAACAACGTCAAAATCGTGAGGGGTTAAGGTGCATGTGAGCAGGTAAGCGGGTAGGGTTTCAGTCAAGTGCCAGTCTCGGAAACTGTGCTGGTTGTAACATGTGAACGGGGCCGGAGTTCACCGCAGAGTTCACCATAACCACAAACCGGAACAACCGGAGCACCGTCGATCCTTAACTGCGCAGGAGTCAGTTGACATGTGAACAACAATTTTTAACCACCGGAGTATTAATCACTGGAACCGTCGGGGAAGACCGCAGAGGTGGTAGTTGGAGGTTAAACTGCAACCTATTCAAATGGGCGGTCAACCTCCTCCACCTAGTTAATAAGCCGCAAACAGTTTTAGTTATAATATAAAGTTATAAATGAGTTTTGTTATAGTTTTGGTGAGGACCATGGAAACCTAATCCTAAGTGTCATTGAGTGACAAGATCGAATATCAACCTACTGAAAAACAAGCCAATTCATGCCAACTTTAGGCCAGAGTAGTTTGAATGTATTTGCAGGCCTATAAGAGGTAGTTTTTGTTCATTGAAGAAGGAAAGAGTGATTTTGGTTTTTGTATGTAGATTCTAGAGGTTATAGTCATTTTTGTTTTCAGTGTAATAGGAGGATCCATAGTCGGAATTGGGAACCATGATAGGCATTGGAAAGTTGGTTTAGAGAGCTATCCTTTGACAGTGACCAGAAGTGCCTATGTGCACATTAAGTTTGGTCGAATCTCTGTGTAATTGACCTCTTCTATTTCAATCCTAATAAAGTGATTTCCCATCTTGAAAGTGGACTTGGAGATGTAGTCCATCAGGGACGAACTCCGTAATCAATCTTGCTTTCTGGTATCATTGTGTTTTTGTTGTTTTCACTTCTGTTATGCGTCTGTCTTATGTTTAATCAGCTGTCGCAAAGTCTTTCTTCTTAGGTAGTTCTCTTGATTTCCGAAATTTCAATTAACAATCAATTCAATAATGGCTAATTAATTCTACATCAGTTTTAACTTATGATCATTTCAGATCATATAATTTGGTATCAGAGAAAGTTTCATTTGTAGAATTTTCCATTGAATGTTAACCAGGTCAAAGTCATAACGAGGAGAAGGAATCCTTGAGTAGATTGATCCAGAGATTGGAAAGTGACAAGTCATTCATAAGTTGATCATGACAGGATCTGATGCAGGTGAAAACACTAAAACTAATATGAGTGATGAACATTTTTGGCAAGCATTCTTGACTATGCAGTAGATGTTGGGAGAACTGTACGAAGAAAAGAAGGCAATAGATGCAACTTCCTCTTCCAAGACATCGAAGAAGGACAAAGGTAAAGGAAAGGTTGATAAACCACCTTCACCTCCATCATCTCCATCATCATCATCATCATCTTCTTCTTCCAGTGCAAAATATGAAGTAGAAAATAAACCTAAGAAAACATCTCTTTTGAAACTTGATGTAAAATTTGAGTTACCTATTTATGATGGCGAAATGAATCCTGAAAAGTTAGATAACTGGAATAAGTAGTTATAAGTGTATTGTCGCATTCAGAACATTTCTAGCAATAAAACTAAAATTTATTTAGCTACACTTAGAATGGGGGGAACAACTTTAATCTGGTGGGAAATTAAAACTGAGATAGATGTAAAGTGAAAAGGTAAAGTCATCTCTTCATGGTCTAAGTTTTTAAAAGCTCTTAGGAAACAATTCTATCCTTTAGGATAGATGCAACAAGCTGTTATTGATTGGTAGCATTTGACGTAAGGTAAAGGGTAGATTTTTCAGGAGTTTACTCAAGATTTCAGAAATAGAGCATTGGTGCTTGGTATTTCATTGGATACACGTGAAACCTTATTAAAATACATCGGTAGTTTACATTCATATTTTCAGCATACATTATTGATGTTTAATATTGATTATTTTGATGAAGTGTGTGTTTAGGCCATACATATTGAATCAGGTGGCAGACCATTCAAGTTTCATCGTAGTCATCCAAAGAGTTGGAAATCAAATATTCCAATGAAAATAAGGGGAATAACAAGTCGAAGAGAAAGAAATCAGTGATAGCTCAGAAGGAAAGACCTACTTGTTCTCATTGCCAGAGAATCAGTCATGATGAATCAAAGTGTTGGAAACTTCATCCATAACATAAGCCCAAAAAGTTCGTTAAGGAGAAGGATGAAAAGAAGGCAATTGCAGCAGTCCAGCAAGACCTAGGTTCAGATTTAGGTGATGAAAGGAGGATAACCGCCATGGTTACAACAGGTAAAAATTCTGACACTGGTTCAAGTTCGAAAACTATTGCATCTTCATCAAACATAAATCCTTAAAATGAGGATAAAAGAATTTAATTGTTTAACATAAGGATAACTTCTAAGCATACAAAGATAGATACAATGTTTAATAGTGGATCACAGGAAAATTTAATATCTGAATATTTAGTTAAAAGTTTAGGTTTAGAAACACGGAATCATCCAAGACCTTACCCATTAGGATGGCTAAATAAATCAACTCAGATAAAAGTCACAAAATAGTGTCGATTAAGATTTTCCATTACAACTAATTACATTGATGAAGTGGAATTAGATGTGGTTCCAGTAGACATATGTGGAGTTGTCTTAGGAAGTCCTTATATTTATGATCGTGATGCAGTATTTTATAGGAGAGAGCAAAAATTTCACCTTAAGAAAGATGGGGTTGAATTGATTGTCAGGGCACATCAAAACAAAAATCACTTGAATTTAGTTGTTTCTAATCAAATGAAGCGATTAATAAGTTCAAATAAAATATTTGTAATCATGTGTGTAAAGGAACAACATAAGAATCAACATGATGTTTATTCAGCTTACAAGTCTTAGCTTAAAGATAGTTTGATCAAAGAGATAGAAACTATTCCAGTTCTATGTAAAACTAAGCATCTTACTCATAAGAAGGGAATACAACATGAATTACAATTTGTGCCTAAAGCTCCTCTTCCTAATGTCAGAATGAATCATTTCAGTCCAAGTTTGGAAATTAATAGTTACAAGGATATAGGTCAGTATTGGGGAAAGTCAGTGTTAAATTTCTCATATTGTGTCACCATTTCATGTTTTAAACAGTTTGGAAACCTCTTTTCAAGTGGAGAGGAAGCCCATTTGTTTTCATATCAAAGCCTTTTCTAAAGCAATGTCAAAGTATTTAAGGGAAACTTATGCATCAGGGGAAAGTGCTAATCAATGGAAACATCATTTAATGAATAAGGAAAAAGTAATTCAATCAAATCAACAACTAATTCAATACTTCCAAAATCAAACTAAGTTGCAGTATTTTTCACTGTATAGTTTTATGGATGTATGGTAGCAAGTTGACTTAGTAAATAAGAATCAGGAAAGTATAACTAGTTTGATGTCAGGAATATCTTCGAATGTCTCGTTTTTCTGCAATATAGATTGTTAATACATGTCAAAAGTATTGAACAATATCCTGTAGAGACTATTTTCAAAGGTGATTATGAATCACTAAGTCATGGTAGTTCATGGAAATAGATTAATTGCCATATTCATAATAGGTTGTTTGACCATCGTCGTAAGTTGTTCATACTGTAGATGGATGGAACAGGTCACCGACTCAAAATGTGCCATGATCAACATCATCAGGGTCATCACTTGTAGGTGATTGATCAAATGTATTGGTACATCATCAAGGCAAGGTGGAAAATGAGGGAGATCTACCCTCATCGACTATTTGTTTAGTCGAAATTTTGTGGTCCAAAAGCTTTCAAGTGGAGACGATTGATCCAAGAGGATCTCATCAGATCAGTTGCTCAGTTCATTGTCGGTGTTCACTGTCATTGTCAGCAATTCAGTTTAGTGTCCTTCAGTTTCGACAGTGTTGTTAAGGTTCATGTTGTTCAGGTGATGTTAATGGTTTTCAAGGTAAGGGATTTGCATCTGGTTGTCGACAAGTGTTCATCGATAGTTCTGCCAAGGTTGATCATTGACATGGGTTTTGTTGTCCATTTACAAGGTTTGGTTATCATCATGAGACAAATGTCACATTGTGACAAATGTGTTGTAAAAGGGTTTTTAATCCAAGGTGTGAAAAAGTCTAAAAGACTAAACACTTAACCTATGTCTAAAACCTAATACCTAACACATTAACCTAACACCTAAACCCATGAATCAACATTGTATCAAACTATGTGTTAAAAATATGTATTAAAATACATTTCCTAAGTCTAAAACCCTTGTATTGAACTCTCGGGCTATGAAACATGTCAATACAGTAAAACATTACAAATACATTCCAACAGTCCCTAACCAATAGATTGACTATGTGGGTTTCTAAACCGCAGAGTGTACATATGAGGGAGATAGCGTTAATCGTTGCATCAAGTTCTAAATCATCAGATGTAACGATGTCGGAAGTGCGAGGGGTTAAGGTGCATGTGAATAGGTAAGCAGGTAGGGTTTCAGTTAACCACCAGTTTTGGAAACCACGCGGGTTGTAACATGTGAATGGGGTCGAAGTTCACTGCAGAGTTCACCGTAACCACAAATTTGAACCGTCGAAGCACCGTCGAGCCTTAACTATGTGGGAGTTAATTGACATGTGAAAAACAATGTTTAATCGTTGGAGTATTGATCACCGGAATCACCAGGGAAGACCGCAGAGGTGGAAGTTGTTGGTTAGACCACGACCTATTCACATGGGCGATCAACCTCCTCTGCTCAGTTAATAAGCCACAAACAGTTTCAGTTATAATATAAAGTTATAAATGGGTTTTGTTAGAGTTTTGGTTACAAAAATAATGCGAGGACCATGGCAACCTAATCCTAAGTGTCATTGAGTGACAAGACATAATATCAACCTATCTAAAAACAAGCCAATTCATGCCAAGTTTAGGCCAGAGTAGTTTGAATGTATTTGCAGGCCTATAAGAGGCAATTTTTGTTCATTGAAGAAGGAAAGAGTGATTTTGGTTTTTCTATGCAGATTCTGGAGGTCATAGTCGTGTTTGTTTTCAGTGTAACATGAGCATCCGAAGTCAAAATTGGGAACTGTGATAGGCATCGGAAAGCTGGTTCAGAGAGCTATCTTTTGACAGTGACAAAAAGTGCATTTGTGCACACTAAGTTTGGTAAAATCTCTGTGTAATTGACCTCTTTTGTTTCAATCCTAATAAAGTGGTCACCCATCTTGAAAGCGGACTTGGAGACGAAGTCCATCAGGGACGAACTCCATAATCAATATTCTTGTCTGGTATTGCTGTGTTTTTGCTGTTTTCACTTTTGTTATGCATCTTTCTTATGTTTAATCAGCTGTCGTAAAGTATTTCTTCTCAAGAAATTCTCTTGATTTCCGTACTTTCAGTTAACAATCAATTCAATAATGGATAATCAATTCTACATTAGTTTTATCTTATGATCATTTCAGATCATGCAACCTCATCAACAAGAACACACTCAATAATGCATATTACACCCAACAAAGCAATTACTAGTTTCAATGTAACCACAGTCCCACAAGACACAATTTTAATTTTTAAGGTCAATTTCACTCTTAGTTTTCCATCTTGAGGAAATACATTGCAAGCGCCAAATCATTGGGAATCAAACCTAGTCCATGGATTGAGTACAATGTGAGTGTTATGGACTAATAGAGGAGTGCACCGCTACCTGTATTGTGCATGTCCGCGACTAGTTTCTATGGGAAGAAGGTGTGTGGGATGTGTGCGGTGGATGTGAAAAAAAACTATACAAATCTGAGAGATACAATATCAAAATATGGTTCTAATATAGACAATCAGAGAAATCCCGTGAACTAAATCTAGTAGAAAATATTTTAATGAAGTGAAGGTCAGTAAAAACATCAATGGATGCACTTCCATGCTCTTACAAGCCTCAAAAGGAAAAATGACCTTAAAAAAACTCTGAGAGTATAGGCGAATGCCGATCATAATAGTTTTGATGCACATCTAATTGGAAATTAGAGAAGCACATGCACTGTGACTCATTTCTCTTACAAAAGTGTCTTCAATGTAGGAAACACTCAATGATCTAAGGTCACCTAGGATTCTCAACACACAATGAACTAGAGTTGCTCAAGTACACAAAAACCTCACACACTTACAAATTTTGGGCCTTACTGTGGGGGAGTTACACCTAGAGCAACATGGCTCTGATACAAAATTGGAAAAATTCACGCATAGAGGAAACACTATTAAGTTTACAAACCTGAATAAAATACACTTATATAGGTGTTTTTGGATCCAATTTATTCCAAACTCGAAGAGAGAGATTGAAAGAATATCTCAGCAATCTCCAACAAAGCCAGATAAAATCTAAGAATGTAAGCATTAATTCTACCATATATTGCATATAAAGGTACAACATTTTTCTTGTCAGTCAATAGTTTCTATTAATTCAAGGAAAATTTACATAGTGAGAGGCATAGCTTCAAAACACCATTAGCCTCACTTGTACCAAATTTGTTAGTAAATTGGTATAAAAAAATCACATAGACATTAACAAGAGAAAACTAGAGGACCAAAGACTGATTTCCCAAGTGGACTAAAACTGTCCAAGAATCAAAACACATCCCACAATCATCATTAAACAACCATATTACTCAGAGCGAGGTCATCAGGGCCATCACCCCTTGGCTGATGAAACACTTCATGTACATGTGCCTCCATGTGTGCCATTCTCCCTTCAAATTTATCTAACCACTCTTGGAGCTGCTTCTAAACTCTATGAATGGAGACTAACTAATCCGTCATATGCCACTGATTATGTGGGAGATCATTCATAAAATCAATGATATCGTTGTGATCATCATGTTGATCCTTGACCAGTTGTTCTATTGTTGTCATCACTTGACGAATTTATGCTTCTAATTAGGCAAAAGGTAGAACCAGGTTTACATGCCCAGGGGAGATGGTATTTTGTTGTTCCAACTCCTCCCCTTTGTCTTGCTGGTTGACATGATGTATTATCCCCTAGCCACGTAGACTCGCCCCCCTTCGTCTGACATCACTGATGATACATGAGACCCCATTGATATTATTTCTTGTCCCCCACCATAACTTCCTTCCAATGCCCCAATTACCAAAACAAATGAGTTCCCCCCATTCCCAAAAGCCTCCAAATGTTGGCATGTCATCGCACCACTCAAACGACTAATTGTTAATATGCTCCCCAACCCCACTTCGTCTACCACACAAAGCTCCAGAAGTGGCCAACCACTAGCCCCTTGTTGCAAGATTGGCCCACCAGAGAAACCACCTCCATCCCACACACCTATAGGCTCTTTGCCCCTGTCGACAACTTCTAATTGCAACCACAAGGAGAATTATGGCACCTTCTGCCAAGCCTTCGCTTCTTCAACCTTCCAAAGCCAACAAACCACCACAAAACAAAGAATTCACCACCCTGGGGCTATTAACATTCTAATTGGCCATCCCGGCCTGACCCCAAGACACCCCACACTCCACTTCGAGAACACTAGAAATAAAAAACCAAATTACAGAAACATAGAAAAAGAAATTGAGGCCAGTGTCAGCAAGGGACTTGTTCCATCACTAAAAAAAGACCTCCAAGACAAACTTCCCTCAAGCTGCCAACCTAACACTACAGGGCGCTTTCCTTGGGTTGTAACAGACACCACACCCAGAACAAAGCCTCTACCCGGGCCAAAATCAAACAAGGTAACTAATCATTGAAACCAACAATTGATAGACCAAACAAAATTACTTGCTCGAAAGTGAGGGGTGTTGTCCCAAGACTTAGGCTTAGGATGAAACCAACTACATGTGCCACTACCCACCAAACTAGTGCTAAATTATCCTTGAACACAATAACAAAACATGTCACGGGGTCCCAAATATCACTCTGAGTCACTAACAAAGCTGTCACTACACCATACTTCCCCTACACATAGCACACACTAATTGTCTTTAGGCTAGGAGTAGGGATTGCCTTTATTGGTAAGCCACCCTTCACACCTGGATTGATTACTCCTTCTGCACTCCTCTCCATCATTTCCCAAAACCTGCAAATGAGCTCCAAGACCAAGCCAAGACTAGTTATACTCAAGCCACTGTCCAGAACCTTCGCCCATGGAGTACTAGACAAAGTATTCCCAACACATTTTAAAATCATTGATGATGCATAGTGTGTGAATTAACACCCATGTCCTAGGCCTTTGATTGACCATCTACCACCCCGTCAAGGGATAAAGTTACAACTTTACTTTCAAAATTCATTAATAATATAATTTGATTAGATATTGAAAAAATTAAAACTATTTTTTTTATTCATGCATGATATTTCTATTAAGATGTGAATGAATTTTTAATTTAATTGAATTGAGACATTATTTTTATTAAACATATAAATTGATATAATAAATCTTTAATATCCACATGATTAACAATGTTTCAAAATATATAATTGAGAATAAATAAATTATTATAATACGTTTCATTTAATGGTCATAAATTTCAAACTAATTTAACTAGTGAAGTGATATACATAAAATAATTGGTAAACATCCATAAGAATTAATTCATGATAAACATTAACATACTTACTTCATAATACATGTAAGTTTTGAAGATTACAACAATCATAAAAAATAACTAAATTATAACTTTATTTTCAACTATTATTATTATTATAAAAGAATTAATATATGAGTTAAACATATAAACATTTAACAATATTTTAAAATTTGGAGATTCTTAACTTGTAAATACCATTACTTATCAATACCAAATACTCAAAAATCTATAACTATTCATATGACAACATGTTCATATGACAAATTTTTTAATTAATCAATTTAATTTAAAAGGGAAGAAAATGGATAACTACTTTGAAAATAAATCTCAACCTTTGATTTGTGAATAGTATTAAGAATCTTTTAATATTCTGTGGAGGTTAAATCCCTATCATCCATCTCATAATCACTAATAATTAAATTAAAATTGTAAAAACCAAATTTCAAAATAAATGTTTCTATTAATGTACATATATAAAAGTGATAAAATTAATTTGAATATAAAAGTGATAAAATTAATTCCACAAATTCAAAGATAATGATTATTTTTATAGATGAAAGACACATACCATATCTTTTATTGATACGGAATCAAAATAACTTAAAAACTTTTATTGATATGGAATTAAAATAACTTGAAAATAAGTAATAATAATTAAGGATTATATATATATATAGTAATAATAATTAAGGAATTTATATATATATATATATATATATATATATATAATATATATATATATATAGAACTCAACGGAATAATATATATAAACTCAACGAAATAAAATAAGTGATAATAAGTAAGGATTGGCTAGTAGTCAATAAATTAATTTTATTATTTAAGTTATTATTAATTTTAGTTTTATAATTATTACATTAAAATATTAATTTTTTATTTTGTTATTAGGAATTTGATTTTTATTTTTGAATTCCAAAAGATAATGTAAAAATATGAGAGGCTGAAGAAATGATAAACGAAAATTTGAAAATAAATATAGTTTATTGAGATTTAATTTTTTTATTAAAATGTTATTAGAAATATCATTATAATTTTTATGATTTTTTTCGATAGTCTTCCAACAAATGAAAACTAAAAATATCTTTATTATCATAGCTAAGCTGCTTTAGTAAAAACATCTAACTCACTAGTCTCATCAAAGTAAATAACATAAAATTGATGAATTGATAAATGTGTGAATGAGCTTGAATGAAGTGTAATTTGTGCAAATGACTTCGAATGAAGCATAATTTATGTTCGAGAGGGCATCCACAATATTAGAATTTTATTTAAGAATATTTTTATAATAAAAACTTTTATTAGGGATGGACAATTCACATTAAACCCTCTCCATCTTCATTTGTCACCTCATAAGTAAATAATAAAAATGGATGAATTGGTACATGTGGTGATGACATTAATGAAGAATAATTTTTATTAAAGAAGATATACAGAATACTAGAGTTTTTATAAGAAGACATAATGGACACTTTACATTAAATCCTTTCCATATCCACTTGCCACCTAATATTAATGAATTTGGAAAGGCGTTCAAAATATCCTTCCATCACCCTCTTACATGTATTGTGAGGATGTCACATGGTGCCTCTTCTTTATCACTTTTACCTCTATATTGTTGATGATCTTACCCTTCTTTATCACTTTTACCTCTAGATTATTGATGATCTTACCCTTCTTTATCACTTTTACCTCTAGATTATTGATGATCTTACCCTCTTACATGTAATAATAGGACGCTATATGATGCCTTCTCTCTAATATTCATTTCCAAATATCCCCTAAGTTCACTTATCATTTGTTAATCATTGACAATGATAACTGCAATATGATTTATAATGAGAAGCAAAGGGTGAACCTTCCAAGTCTTTATCCTTAGTCAATTAAAGGTGTGATTATCATGCTTGGGCAATAGTATTTCTCCCTTCACAAGAACCTAAGGGAAACCATTTCTTTTCCTCTTCACCTCTCACTATGAATACAAATTGCTTCAAAATGTAAAGTCAAAATGAATTCGACAATTTTGAAGAGCCACTTAACCCAATGAGGATAAAAGAAACATGCCATTTTCACTAATAGAATAAGTAATGCAATTTGTATACGAAGACAATTCCTCTCGTGCTCAATTAATAATATACCAGTCATCTTGGATAACACTCAAGTAACTCATGGCATTTTACAATGATTAAAGGATTGTGAAATAAAATTGCAATTCTCAAATATAAGTTTAAAATTTAAAATAGTGGAATGTGGTGGAAGACTTAAGGTGTTTTTATATCTAGCTTCATTATATTTGTAGCATAATTCTTACATTTTTATCTCACCAAATTTTTTTAATTATTATTATTATATTATATATTATTATTTATTATTTATTTTTTTTATAGGAAAAAACAATTTAAATTTATCTATTTATATAAAAATTCTATTTATACATGAGATGGGCTCTGCAACCCTAATGGTTAGGTGGCGCAAGGAAGAATCACAGACTGCAACAAGCGATAGACACAGAAACCAAGAACCATAAGAAATTATAGAAGAGGAGAGGAGGGGAGAGATCCCCTCCTATCGAGACGCAGTGGTAGGAGAAGGCCAGAACACTAGCATCCAGGCAAAAGAAACAAAAAAACTAGGACCTGTCCTTGGATCACGATGGCAGGCAGGCAACAGAGGCAAGTGTTTACGATGTGCGACGGAGAAACCAAGATTCATAATCTCGATGAACAAACTGGAGCGATACAGAAGCTACATGAAAGACCATGCACTCATATGCAAGTTCATTGGAGTATGGCCGACGAAAAAGGACCTCACCAAATGGATCCAGCAAAAATGGCAACCACGATGCCACATCGAGCTAAAGCTAGGAGCAAGAGGCTTCTTCACGGTAATATTCTTGAACCTACAAGATAAAGAAAAAGTATTTGAGAATGGCCCTTACTTTCATTATAATGCTATATATTTTATGAGATACAGGGAAGAATGTTATAACCCAGATAAGGAAAAATTCTTGGCAGCCTCGGTATGGGTTAGGTTATTCGAGCTTCCAATGGACTTCTGGGATCTAGATATCTTAGAGGGCTTAGGAAACACAATAAGGAGTTTTGTTAAAATAATAGAAATGAAAAACCTCATATGCCAGAATTTTTGTTTACATGAATATAGCTGACCCTATTCCAGACACAGTTGAGCTAGAGTATCACGAAGAGGTATGGTAGCAAACCCTCAACTACGAACATATTCCATTTAGATGCAGAAGATGTCATGAGTATGGACGTCTGTTTAAGGAATGCCCACTCAATATAGAAGAAGAGGAGCGCAGGAATAAATAGCAGAGAAAAAACCAAGAAGACAAGGAAGGGTTTCAAGAAGTGAAAAACTAAAGAAGGCAAATAAGAGAAAACACCAGTGAAGGAAAGAAAGAACAACAATCCCAACCAAGTAATACAAACAGTTTTGAAATCCTACAACAAGAAGAAGAAGATAACAATGAGACCCAAATAATGGACTATCAGGGGGGAAAGGAAAGGAAAGCAACACAAGCCAAGGCAAATCAAAACCCAAGAGGAAGGCACAAAGTGAACTAACAGAGAAGGAGGAAAAGGAAGAGAGGGAGAAGATGGATAGTGCAATAATGGAAATTGATACAAGAAGAGGAGAAGAACTAAGCTCATAAGAAGAAGTATTGTGGAAAGTATTAAATAAGTAGAGACATCTGGACGAAAGATTAATTCCAGAAGAGAAAAAAAGGCTATACAGGGAAACATTTCAACAGTACCAAGCGAAACAGGATCAAGGGAAAATGGAAATGGTAGAACAACTAGGCCTTCAATAGAATAACACTCAAGACCATCAGAGCAAAGCAGAAGGCGAAAAGAAAAGATGTCAAAGAAACCTACAGAAGTCGATACAGATCATGGGAGAAATGCTAGTGAATGCAGGGAGAGTAGTACTGCTATTGGTGGTATTCCACCAAACCAACCAATTACCCCAATGATAATTACATATTGGAATATACGAGGCCTTAACATTAAAGGAAAACAAAGACACTTAGTGGAAAGGTTAAGAAAAAAACCGCAACTAATGTTGTTACCAGAAACAAAAATCCTAGGAAGGAAAATGGAGGAAATCCTAAATAAAATAAAACTGAAATATGAATGCATGTCCATAGATGCGAAAGGTAGTGCGGGAGGCATAACAATACTATGGAACCTTGCAGAAATAGCAGCAGATTACTGGATAGGCATGAAAAGAATACTCACTGGAAGATTCCCGCTAATCGGAAACAGAGAATGGTTTCTAGTCTCTGCAGTATACGAACCTCACACCCCAATGGAAAGAGGAAGCTTCCTCCTCCAACTACAACAGCTTGGAAACCTTTATGAGGAGAAATTGTGGATGATAGTAGGGGACTTTAACATGACAACATCAAAAGATGAGAAGAAAGGTGGACCACAAAGAGAAGAGCCAGAGATGGAGAGTTTTAGGGACATTCAACTAGAACTGAAAATGGTAGATATCCCAACCATAAATGGAAAATATACGTGGAAAAACTGAAGAGGAGGGAGCAGACAAATAACATCCAGGTTAGACAGATTCTTAGCAACATAACACTTCATTGGAAAAGATATCTTCTATGAAGCAAAAATCCTCCCATGTTTAGGGTCAGACCACTAGCCCATTAAACTAGAAATAACTATGAATCAACAGAACCAGAATAGACCCTTTAGGTTTGAGCCATTCTGGCTAAGAGAACTGACCTTTATTGATAAAATGAAGAATTGGTGGAAGGAGACAAAGACTCTAATGGAAGGAAGAAACAAAATGCACACCCTCCAACTCAGATTAAAAGACTCAAAAGGAAAGATAAAAGAGTGGAACAAAGAAGAATTCAGAAACATTCAGCAAGAACAAGAAACACTCTAGATAAAGATGAAACAAATACAATAGAAAATCATAGATGAAGGAAGAAGTGAAGAGTTGGCAGAAGAGGAACGATTGGTGTTAAATAATTTGGAAGAAAGAATAAAATAAGAGGAAATCCTATGGAAATATAAATCAAGAATCCAATGGCTAAAAGAAGGAGAAAGAAACACGAAATTATTCCATAAGGCAATGGTATAGCATAGACAACAAAATAGAATATTCTCCCTACGAGACCACCAAGGCAATAGGCTAACTCAGAAAGTTGAAATGGAGAAATTGTTGGTGCAACATTTGAAAGAGCTCCTGACAGAACCCAATATCAGAAGGGAGGACGACATTGGTAAAATTAGTTAAAATATCCCTAAAATAGTAACCAAAGATAAGAATTTGGCTCTCATAAGAGTCATAATGAATGCAGAGGTGGAGGAGGTAATAAAAGAGATGGCAAAGAATAGAGCACCTAGGCTTGATGGACTCACCTCAAAATTTTATCAAGCTACGTGTAACTTCATGAGCCAAGACATAGTGAATGTGGTAGAAGAATCTAGATGCACCAAACAAATGTATCTGACCTTGAATGCTACATTCCAAGCCATGATACCAAAGACAGAGAACTCAGAATAACCACAAGCATTCCGACCTATAGCGCTCTGCAATGTTATATACAAAATATTAGCTACAATTATGGTGAATCAACTAGAACCAATGCTACCAGAGTTGATATCCCAGGAGAAGACAGGGTTTGTCAAAGGCAGACAAATAATAGATGGCATAGTGGTAGCACAAGAAGCAATTCACTCACTGAAAAATTCAAATACCAAAGGGATGCTGATAAAATTAGACTTAGTCAATTCTTATGACAAACTAAACTAGGGATACCTCCAAAAAATATTAAAGGTATTCGACTTCGACGACAGGTGGATAAGTTGGGTAATGTCAATGATAACCATGCCAGTTCTGTCAGCACTACTAAACGGGTCACCTACAGAAGCTTTTAATGCATCTAGAGGGCTTAGGCAAGGAAACCCGCTATCCTCGTTCCTATTTATCCTCACAGCGGATGGACTAGGAAGACTGATAAAAGCTAAAGTTAATAGCAAACAACTGAAGGGCCTAAGACTATGGGGAAATGACCTCTCTCTAACCCACCAACAATTTGTCGATGACATCATGCTATATGGATAGGAAACACTCAAAGAAGCAAAAGAGATAATGGTAATCCTCACAGATTTCACAGGGACCTCTGGGATAGAGATAAGTAAAGAAATCAGAAATTTATTTCTTCATTACTCAAGCTTCCTCCCAAGCCTTCTTGGAAAGAACCATGGGATTTAGAATAGGGAATTTCCCTACTAAGTGTTTAGGAATCCTGTTAAATGATCAACAATACAGAGTGGCCAACTGGAATACCTTGATGGAAAAGATTCAACGGAGAATGCAAAACTGGACATTCAGGGCATTAAATATCCTGAGCTGCATCATTCTTTTAAAATCAGTGCTTCAATCCATTCCGATATGTCAACTCACCAGCCAAGCCACACCTAAAACAATCTGCCACAAAATGGTAGATATGTTTAAAAAATTCCTATGGCAAGGGTCTAGCAAGACAAAAAAAGGGCGCTCCTATCCTGGAGTTGGCTAAGTAAATCCATAAAAGAAGGAGGACTTAGACTAAGAGATCCATACAACTTGAACTAGGTAATGGGAGCAAAGCTATGGTGGAGATGGACACAGGGAGGGGAAGACCTATGGAAAAAACTATGGGAGAGAAAATATGAGATGCCTAAGTCTCCATAAGGAAAGCTAAGAAGTCAAAACGAGAAGAAAGGCTTTGCAATATGGAATTTGGCTAGTGCCAACAGAGAATTGATCAGGGAGCATAGCTTCTGGGAAGTCAAAGGAGAGGATAAAGCCAACTCCTGGGAAGAAGCGTGGAAACAGAGAGGAAAACTCAACAACTAGCTGCAGCTCAAAGGGATCCACCAATTCACTAGCCTAAACGAGGGTAACACACTATGAAACTACTAGTGCTTGGAATCTGATGGATATTGGAGAAAGTGGAAACAACAGGAAAACTGGTTAGAAGTGCCAGCAACACCCCAATGGGAAATCTACATAAAGGAAATGGTAAAAAGGAAAGTAGCGATCAAAGAAGGGACATATACTCTAAGATGGGGCCATAGAATCAAAGGTGTGTTCACAATAGGAGAAGGCTACCATTTAAAAGCAAGATACAACAGACATCTAAAAACAAAAAAAATGGGAAAGTATATGGAAATCAAAAACTTGGCCGAAGGTAGCATTCTTTACTTGGATCCTGAGCCATGAGAGAGCACTGACATGGGACCAACTGAGAAAAAAAGGAATGAAAGGCCCGTCGAGATGTGCCCTCTACAGAGAATAGGAAGAGACCATAGAGCATATAACCAATGCCTACAAATTAAGTGTAAACCTGTGGAAACAACATCAACAAATATTTGAAATCAATGACAAAAATTTAAATAGCATGAAAACAACGATAGAGAACTGGAGGAAAAAACCTTACCAGAACACGATCCTAAATAGGGCATGGAGCCTCTCGCTAGGCTTTGTTCTGTGGAATATTTGGAAAGAGAGAAACCACCTAATATTAAAGGAGGAAGGTAGAGAAAGAACGAAGATATGGAACTAAATTATACAAAATATCAAAGAGACCATTCTTATCGAGAGGTGGTACACAGAGGATTGGAAAACAGACCCAACAAAAACAAAAATAATGATATGCTCGAACCTAAAGCCAAGCATGACACAAAAGAAAACGAGAAGACACCAAAATAACGGGGTGGAGGAGGCCTACCACTTCAGAAGACCTCAACCGGGGTTTATTAAGTTAAACTTTGATGGGGCTGCGAAAGGGAACCTAGGAGAGGCAGGGACTAGCGAAGTATTCAGAGACGACAGGGGAAGGACTCTTAGAATATATGCAATGAACTGTGGTAATGCTATAAACAATGAATTAGAGCTCCATGCACTGAAAAAAGGGCTAGAAGTTGCCATAAGGGAGAAATACCAAAATTTACAAGTTGAAGGAGACTCGAAAATGGTAATTGATATAGTCAAACAGCTACATCAAGGAACCCAATCGGAGAAAATTAGCTGTAGCTGGAGAACCACCTGGTTGGTGTAGGAGATCAACACACTCATAAGACAGATAGGCTACATCCTTCCCACCAATGTGAGAAGGAAAGGCAGCGAACCAACAGACAACCTGCAAACTAGGGATGCAGGCATGGAGGAAGGACTCTGGATGCAAGTGAGGAAGAGTTATTCTAGATGGAGGAGATGGAAAACTTAGTGCAACTCCTCGAACAAGACAAAGGAGGAGAGAGGAGCCCCAAATCGGGGAACATCACAGGAAGTCTAGAGAGACCGGAGAGACGTGACTAGGAAGGGGGAGGAAGATGACAAATGGGGGAAAGGACATATGCGGGGAATGAACTGAGTAGACAGGTAAGCTGGCAAGTGATGGAGCAGGGCAGAGAGGGTACAACTCCCGAGAGTATGAGGGCGGTGATGTATGAGAATGACAGAGAAGAGGGCATGGAAGTGAGCAGGGGGGCGGGTAGAAGAATGTTAGCAAGTGGCAGGACAAGGACAACACGTACATGATAAGATCAGCTGGGAGAAAGTGCATAGTAATGAGAGGAGATGGCAGAAAGGACAGAGGGGCAGCATCCTGAGAGGATGGTGTAGGGATCCATGTAGGTAATAATGCCAGACAGGTGGCAATTAAGGCAAGGGACAGGAGGGGGAGGGAAATAAAACTTAACGGAAATCAGGATGTAACTAAACACATGCAGATGATGACGAGAAGAGCTAGTGAGAGGAAAGGTGGCCGAAGAGCGAAGATCCAGACTGCGGATGAAAGCAGCATAAAACATGGAAGTTGGTATGTAGCTCCTATGCTCCCCTTCCTTATTAGGCCTAAGATTATTATTAGTAGGAAAATAGGATATCTAAGATGGAACATGCATAAGTCTGTTAAAAAGGAAACTAGAACCTCCTACGATACTGTCATAAACAATATAGAAGTGCTTATGAATTCCCGGGATAGGGAGATCAGGAGGGAGGGTCTTGCACCAAGGTAGAGAGGGGACCATAAATGGATAAAAACCTGCAGTAAACCCCAACAGAACATGACCCTATGCAACTCGGTAGGATTCAATGGAAGGGAACCACAAGGCATAAAGGAAGCAACTTGGGGGGAAAATATCTAAGGACTATAGTGAACCAGGAAAGCAAGCAACCTTGGGGGGAGGGATTTAGAGCTAGCACCTGGAGGGAAGCTGTTGACAAGCCAGGGAGACCCTGGGAATGGAGGAATAAAAGTCCGACCTCATCCAGGGAGGAACCCATGAGGCTAAACAAAATAGATAGGCCATCCGCCGACTGTTGCCACGGTAGGAAAATGATAGGATATCCAAGCGAGGAACAAACCCTTAACAAAAAGAGGACTGACTCTAAACCCCTTCTGTCAAAAATCCTGAAGGAAACAAACCCTAGAAAGGGAAAGAAAATGGGTAAATGGAATATAGTTTTGATTTACTATTGTAATTCTGATAAATGTGATGGCTCTGTGATAGGTATCTTATCATATCGAGGATAGTACAATGAGGAGGACAGAGAACAATAAGAAGACGAAATTTGTAGACAGGTAGGGAGTAACATGGCCCCCAGGAGAGGAAAGAGAGAAAATAAGAGGGAGGAAGGAACAAGCAGATCGACCAGGAAAAGAAGGAGGAAACGAGGTAGTGAACACATGAAGAATATTATTGATGCTTACATGGAAGGGAAATCGATGTACATCAAAGCGCAAATTGCGAGTTGGGAGAGGGAACTGAATGACAACATCAAGCACCAAGACATCCCCATGGAGGAGTGGGAAAGCATGGTTCCCGATCGAGGGAGTTCTTATGGAAGACACTCCCTATTTAGGCAAACCATACAACAATACTGGGTAATGAAGAATGTGGTGGCTTGGGCCATGACCCTGAATCGAGAGCAAGTAGCGGGTGATGGAACAGAGGCACTGCGGAAAAAAAAGGAGAAGGATCTAGTCAGGGCCGAAATACTCAGGGAAATAATGGTAATTCATATACAGACCTACAAAAATAACCTGGTCCTGGGAAGAATAGAACAAACTCTAAAAGAGTTGAAGTGGATAATTGAGCAGAGGAGCAAGATGCCAGGCTCCATTTCCAAAGCACCAACCCTCGTAATATCCTTGGATTAGGATTGATGTGGTAGTCAAATTCGAATTTAAAATTTTTCTGATGAAATGCATTTACTTGTTTAATTTGTTTTATCGAAACAATAGTATAGATAGTCAAAACAATGATGTTAGATGGATAGCAATAAACTTTTTTAAATTTTGGATAGGGTTTAATGCAGATAGGTGGCTATCTGGTTTCCTTCGGGCAGGTAAGCCAGCTGGAACAAATGGAAGTTAATGATTTTGGAAAAGTAATATAAATAGAGGAAGTACTGCCAAGTTTACAAAAAAACAAAATTTCTATTTATACACATCAAAACTTAATTTAGATTTAAAATATAATAAATTTTTTTTTATTATAAAAATTATTTACAATTTGAGTGGTTTTAATAGTTAAGAGGATGTGTTTCTTCCCAAGAGATTATAGATTCAAATTTAAAGTAGGGTAGAATATGCACACCTCCATAAATTTAAGAAGACAAATTTTTTTGTAAACATAGGTCTATTTTCCACAAACAAAGTATAGTAGAATATGCACACCTCCATAAATTTAAGAAGACAAATCCTTTTGTAAAGATAGGTCCATTTCCCACAAACAGCGAAGTCTCGTGTACCAATTTAGTCGTTGGAAGCAACAATTATTATTATTATTACTAAGCTACCACATTTTAACCAAATACAAAATGATGTTTACATTAAACAAATATTAAAACACTTAAAAATTAATTTCATAAAATGTTACAAATTAATATCAAATCACTAAATCCTAAAATATTTAAATTTAAGTTTACAAAATGAATATCTTCTTAATATATATTATTATTAAAATGCACTTTACAATATTCAAAAATAAATATAATAATTTTTTAAATATAAAGTAACCACCTTTAGCCCTAAGGGTTAGCTCAGTTGGTTGACTCCCCGTCGCAAACACACCTTTGTTATTGAGAGGTCATGGGTTCAATTCTCTCGAAACTCTCTCAGTTAGGGTCCATGGTTGAGTCGGCATGGAGTATCTGTTCAAGTGGATATGCCTGGTAAAAATATTTTGTCGATGTAGTGGTCACTGATCTCTCTCTTGGGATCGTGAACCACATAAAAAAAAAAGAAAAATCAAAAGAGAAAAAAAAGTGACCACACTTCAATTTAATATAAAAGTGGTGTTTTAAATTAGAAAGCTCTATATTTAGGTGTCATATAAAAAGAATAATAAAAATAAGAACCCTTGGTATGATAATGATTATAAAATTTCTAGGAAACAAATTAGGGATGTAATGAATCTTTGAAGCTTGTTAAGATGAACAAGTAAACAATTCTATTCAAAAGGAAGAAACTATACTATATAAATAGAAATGAAAATATGTTTTCCACATATCTAAATTTGATCCTACAAATTTTTGGAGAAAAAATCTAGTTTGTACTAAAGAAAATAATCCAATTCCATTGAAGAAATGAGATTCCTACCTTAAAAACCTTTACGAATCCCTTAACACCATGGAAACCATTTTGAATGCCCCTATAGAGGATGATATATTTTATTTGGAAGAAATTGAGTTTGGGATTAAGTGGATTTCTAATAGGAAAGTTAAGGAAATTGAAGGCTACCAAGTTGAAAAATTTAAAATGGGAGGGCCTATCCTCATCCTTCTCACACACAAACTCTTCAATTCGATAGTGAAGCAAGACTTCCCTAAGCCTTGGACATGGGGATAAAAACACTCTCTTTAATTATAGGATCATTAGGATTACCCATATTTTATCCAACTTGTATGGAATTATTTTGAAAATATGCAATTAGCATATGGTTAGAAAGCCATGGTTAAAGAACTAGGTTCTAAGCTAGGTTTAGGAGATGTCTTTCAAATCTATACAATCGTGTTTCTCTTAGGATGATTGCAAAAAAAGGTCTCAATAATAAAACTCATATATTCTATTGTTTTTTTCACTTTAGAAAAGCTTTTGACATTGTTCCTTAGACAAAATTGTGGAAGAGAATGGAAGAAATAATTAGCACTCTCATGTTGAGGGTTGATATGACAAAGACGTATAATAATTTTATTTCCAAGTTTAGGACTATTAAGGGTTGGTCAAAAGAAACTAAATGAAATATTGGAGTCAAGCAAGGGTGTCCCTTATGCTCTACAATTTTTGGCATATACATTGATAAGCTAGAAGAGTGTTTGGAAGATGTAGGTTGTGTTGGCCACATGCTTACTGGTATAGTCATAACTCTTCTAATTTATGCTAACAATATTGTTGCTTTGGTGAAGATACATAACGATATTTGCAAGCAACTAATAATTCTTGAAGATTTGTTCTCCAAGATGGGTATGACTATTAATACTGATAAAATTAAAGTCGTGATTATTAAATCTAGAAAGGTCACATATGATATTTTCATATATGCCAACGAAAGTTCCTTCATGCAAATATCTTGGAATCAATATATATCAAAAACTCAATTTAAATTATAGCATTGAGAAGAGGATAAATGGAGGATGGAAAGCTTATTATAGGCTTCAAAACAAATTGTAGCTCAATAGATCTTTGGATATGTAATTAAAAAGAAAAAAGGTTTTTTGAGTTGAAGTATCTCCAAATAGTCTTGGAGGAAGATAAAGTATTTCGGAAAGTAGATTATATCTTACAATCTCAAGTTTAAAGGAAATACTCCCTATCATATCCTTCTTATTGAAGCAAGCCTTTCCTACATTGAAAGCATGTTTATGCCCAACTATGTTAAGTACAAGATGAAATTAAACAATATGGAAGCGAAGAGGTTTCCTAAAATTTCCTTTAACTCTAGCCAAAAGCCCCACATTTGAATCAAGTAGGGATGAAACAAGGATGCCCACTTTTGTCTAGACTATTGGGGGATGGAGGAGATAATTTTGCATCATAAGGATAATATTAAAAATATTATTACGTAAAAAATTAAGGATAAATTGTATGGTGATAAGGATCTAGAGGGAAAAAGGAAAGTAAGATATTACAAGGATGTGATCAACCAAAATCTCTATAAAAAAAAATATTCCTCTCTCTTTAATAATGTTAAGAAGAAAAGAAACATTGATAAAAGAAGAAAAAATTCTCATGAGCTTCATAGTGAAACCAGTGGTTGGTCAATTCCCAAGAAAACATGGAATGAAATATTCTTTCACCGTTGCAACACTAATAGGGTTGAAGATGAAAATAAATTTTGATGTAGGAGCATAAACCCCCCAAATCAAAGCCAAAATCTTGACCTTTTAGAAGGCACATCATGGCGAGGAGGATGGAATTTCCTTGTGAATGCATATCTAGAAGAATACAATTGTTATTTATTTGTTGTGTTAAGCATGTCGATAGAGATTTATGGTGAGGATCTTGGATTTGAAATGATCCGTGATGTTTTTTTATTTATATATATATATAATCCTGCAAGCATTGAAAGGAGGAGGCTAGACACAATGCAGATCTAGCCGAGGAGTGGCTAGGGCTAGCGAGGACATGATATGTAATCAAGCTCGATTGTAGTAAAATCATGTTTAGTAAAAGTTTGTGTTTCTGTGTGTTGAAGTCCTCTGAATGTATGATTATATGTGGAAAGGTTGATAGTATAGTAATTGTAGGTTTTGAAGTGTAAACGACTACATCAAATTTAGTGGAGTGAAGATATGTCATCGATCACTGAAAGGATTGACAACGATTAGAGAGGAATTGGATTTCAAATTACATTCCTAGAAAGTATCCGACCCTAAAAGTACCGAGGCCTCATTAAAAGTGCATACATCGTTATACCCTGGATCAACAGGATATCCTGATCAATATGTGAAATCTGGACCTCGGTAGTCCTAGAAAGTTTGCCAACAAAAGTAATCTAAGCCTTGTATAATTACAAAAGATCCTGATAAAAAATATTTTAGACAAATATAGATATTGAACAGCCATATACAAAAGTGTGAAGATATATCTGAGCTTTAAAAAATACTTTCTCTACCCCTAGATATAACACCTAGTGAAGAAAATGAATCTGGTGTAGGAGATATCTGGCACTTTGGAAACTTGGCAACCCTAAGATCTTCCAGTTCTTGGACCATGGATACAAGTGAAGTTAGTGCTGAAGATGGTGGATTTATTATGAACTTCAAGGAATGAATTTTGAGTTCAGGGTGAATGAGAAAGGGATGTGTAAGTTTTATTACTACCATAGATGCGTTTAGTCCAATTTTTGGGCCATAATCGAAAGGTACAAGATTGAATTATCATACAAAAAGTTATTTTTTTGGACCCACAAACTTAGTCACTATCATATGGTATCAAAGTAGGGGAAACAAATTTCCTACTTATTTGAGAAAGAAGAAAAACTTCTAGTTGTAGTTAGGTAGAAGTTTTTAAGGAAATTACATAGTTAGAGGTGTGGGTAGAATTATTAAGAGAAGTGGGAAAGAGTAAAAGCCTAGAGAAAGGAGTACTCAAAGGGTTCTAGAGAGAGAACTAGGAATATCAAAAGGTCAAGCTCAAGAGAAAGCTTAATGAGGTATTGGGTAGTAGGTGAAAAAACTTGCCATAGAGAGAGGCTATTTGCAGGTCAATATTGAGCATGTGGCAAAGCTCCAACAATCAATCATCAAGATGAGGTGATTCAAGAGGAAGAAGATCATTTTGCAAAGGCATAGGATGATAAATAATACCAATGATTGAAGATGGAAGTAGTGCAACAATAAAGACACATGATGAGGAGATCATGAATATTTCCTACCTTGGGAGTCTAATGCAGGAGCATAAGCCCCCGAAATCAAAGTCAAAACCTTGACCTTATAGAAGGTGCACTATGATGAGGAGGACATGATTTCTATGTGAACTCATATCCAAAAGAATAGGGCTGTTATTTATTTGTTGACTTAGAAATGTAGTTAAAGATCCGGGGGGGGGGGATAATGAATATAAAATGATCCATGTTATTGTTTTCTATATATATGTAAACCTGTGGGTGTTGAAAGGAGGAGTCTAGACATAATGTAGATCCAATGGAGGAGTGACTAAGCCTAGTGAGGTCTTAATATGTAATTGAGCTCGAATGCAACAAAATTGTGCATAGTGAAATTTTGTGTTGGTATGTTGAAATATGAATGTATGATTGTATTTGAAAAGGCTGAGAGTACAATAATTGTAGGTTTGAAGTATAAGTAGGTGTATCGAATTCAAGGGAGTGAAGATCCATCGTCAATCACTAAAAGGATCTACAATGATTCAAAAGGAATAAGATTTTGAATTTCGTGCCTAGAAAGTATCTAGTCCTAAACATATCTAGGCCTCACCAAAAGTGCATACCTAGATAAGTTAGATATTCAGATTGATGTTTGAAGTGTGGACCCCACAATGCTAGAAAGTGCACCAAAGAAAGTATTTTGGGCCTTGCGTAATTTGACAACATTCATATACAAAATATTTTAGACACATCTAGATTACAAACCCCCAGATACAAAAGTGTTAAGATATATTCGAGATTTAGAAAATAATCTCCTAACCCTTGGATATAACACCTAATAAACAAAAGGTATCTGATGCAAGAGATATCTGGGATTTTAGAAACTTAGCAACCCTAGATCTTTCAGATCCTCAACCACGGGTTTGACTAATGTTGGTGTTATAGATGGTGAAGTTCATGTGAACTTCAAGGAATGAATCTAAAGTTTAGGGTGAACAAGAATGGGATCTGTAATTTTGCCATGGATGTGTTCAATATATTTTGTGGGCCATAACCTATAGGTCCAATATCGAATTCTCATACAAAATATTGGACCCCTAGGCTTGGTCACTATCAACTTTCTTTTAGATTATCCATCTTATACTCACATTTAATCTAATTTCAAAATATTTTTCACACTAGCAACCTTCTTAGCCTTTTAAGTGAGCAAAACTATAGTGATTTGACAAAATTTCTCTTAATAATTTTTGAACATAAAAATAAAATGATAAAAAATTTCAAATAATCTCTTAACTTCATAATATCAATAAACCATATTAATTTTAATAAAGTTTAATATAATCATCATCATTACCATCATTATATACAAACAATTTCAAACTATTAAAAATATTCCATAATAATTAGATATTAATATGCTATTATAAACTCTTTTGAAAATCTTAAATTTAAATTTGCAATAAATTTTTTATTAATATTTATTATTATTAAAATGTATTTGAAAAAATAATTAAATAAGGCAATAATTATTTAAATTATTCTAATAAATAAATCTAAATAAATACGATGATTTTAATATAAAATAATAACTTTATAATTACATAAAAGATGGTATCCATTAAAAAACAAATTAAACTCTCTCATGTTAATACATCAAGCATAAACTAATAATTTTTTAACTCAATTAGGTAACATTATATTGATTCCCACCACTACTACACTTTTAATTAAATATACACACTTTTTTATTAACTATTCTACATTCAGTAAACCATGTCTACCATTATAATTATAATGATTAAAAATATTATTTTAAATTTAATTAAAATTAATATTATAATGTTGTTGATATTTTTGAACTGAGAGGTGTTTCACACGGTAGTATAAAATAGATATTAAGCATAAATGTTTACTATTTAATAATTTTAATCTAATGTTAATATCTGTTTAATATAGGGTACATGTGTAGGTATAAATGTTTAATATTTAACATTTATATTCTGGCTTAATTAAAAAGAAGAAAGAAAAAACAAGCAAAAAGTTAAAAGTTAAAGTCAATTTGTTATATTTTGATTTTGTTACTAACTGGTGAATAGACTTTGTTACAGTACCTTCGGTCAATACCATGACTTATCAATACCACATGAAAAAAAACCATAACTTATTTCACAATCAAAATATTTCATAACAATATGACATGATTCTTGACCATGGATATTCACCCCCACTTTATTGTGGATATTATTAACATGTAAATATAATTTTGTTACAATATGGACCAATACTATGGTTTATCAATACCACATGCCCAAAAAACATAACTTATTTTACAGTCAAAATATTCTATAAATATTTTATTTTATAACATTTTTTTAATTAAATCCAAAAGGAAAGAAAGCAAATTGAGTAACAATAATAGAGGAAGATAGTGCATGATTGTTTTAAGTTTTTTTAATTATATTTCCATTGAGATGATTGATCCAAAATATAGGTTTAATATTTTACAACCAATTGATTTTATTTTTATTTTTATTTTTATTTTATTTTTTAATTTAGATACTTTCTTAAACACAATATTGGAATCAAATTGAAGAGAGGGATGAAGATAATGACAAAGCTAGAGGATGAAAAGAGAGAGAGAGAGATTGGGGGTGGGGAGAGGGAGGAAAGAACAAAGACATAGGGAGATATAGGTGGGGAGAGAGAGAGGGAGGAAAGAACAAAGACATAGGGAGATATAGATGGAGAGAGAGAGAGAGGGAGGAAACAACAAAGACATAGAGAGATAGATGTGGAGAGAGAGAGAGAGGGAGTGACAAGGGGGAGATGGGGAGAGAGTGTGGGAGAAAGAAGAGGAGGGAAGAGAGAGAAGCTAAGAGGAGAGGACAAAGATAGGGAGAGAAGGAGAAGAGAGAGAGGGGGATACATAGAGATGGAGGGGAGAGAGAGAAGGAGTGAGGGAGGGAGATGGTGACAAAGTTAGAGGGAAGAGAGAGAGAGATAGGAGGTGGGGGAGAGGGAGAGATAGAGGGAGGTGGGAGAGAATAATAGAGAGAGGAAGGAAAAGACATTGGATTCAATAGAGAGGGGGAGAGAGAGGGAGGGAAGAATAAAGACATAAAGGTAGAAAGGTGGAGAGAGAGAGGGGGATTGACAAAGGGATAAATGGAGAGAGAGTGAGGGAGAGAGGAGAGTGGGAGGGAAGAGGGAGATGAGAGAGAGACAGAGAAGGGAAAGAGAGAGAGAAGGGGGGGAGAGAGAGATATGGAGAGAGAGTGTGTGTATGTTTGGGGGGTGAGATAGAGAGTAGGAATAAGAAAGAGACACATAGATACAAATATCGATATTAGATAATATTATATAACCAACCTACATCTATCTTAACCTCGGATTTATCAAGTGACGATAGGGATCAAATCTCTTGAGGTGCAAGCCTTTCCTCAAGTCTATCACTCAAAGAAGAGGATTACACCTCGAGAGATTTGATCCCTTTTGGCACTCAATAGATATAGGGTTAAGATGGATCTTGGCTGGTTAATAAATGGAATTTATTAAGTAGAGAGGTGCTTTGTATCCCAATATAGGGTAGATGTTTAGCTTAAATGTTTAACATTTGACATTTAACAAATTTAATCTAACGTAAATGTTGACCCTAATTAAAATTGATATAATGTAATGTATTAATAACCAACCTAGATACATATTAACTCTGGATCTACCAAGCTTTGAGAAGGATCAAATTCTTTTCAGTTTAAAAGAGATTTGCATCTCAAGAAATTTGATCCCTTTAGACCCTTGGTAGATTCATAGTTAAGATGGATCTAGGCTGGTTTAATTATTAATTATTATTTATAAATTTAAATATAAATATAATTATTAATTTATGTTTTTATTTTTATTTTTATTTTATTAATTTTTATTTTATTTTATTTTGACCAAGTCAAATGTTAAACATTACAACATCTCTACCATACTGGGATCAAATGTTTACATAGGAGTTAAGATTACGTATGAAACTCAAATATAAATAATTTTTTTAATAAAAGGTTGATCGGTGAGAGGAAACCTTGGATAAAATATAATATTATAGTACTATATTTTACTCAATATTTATTACTACTCCCACCCAGTAAAAAGTGTCCACAGGTGGGGGGAATTACTAATTAGAATGTAATTTCATTACATTTTACCTAATATTTCCCATCATGCCCCAAACTAAATATCACATTTTACTCGATGTTAAACATTAAAACATCTCTATCATACTGGGATCAAATGTTTACATAGTAGTTAAGTTTACTTATGAACCTCAAATATAAAGATTTTTTTTAATAAAAAGTTGATCGGGTGAGAGGAAATCTTGGATAAATTATAATATTATAGTACTATATTTTACCCAATATTTATTTATTACTACTCCCACCCAGTAAAAAGTGGCCATGGGTGGCCGAAATTACTAATAAGAATATAATATTATTACATTTTGCCTAATCTTTCCCATCACACCCAAAACTAAATATCACAGTTTACTCAATATTTCCCCTCCCCTATTAACTAATCCTTCGAGATTGTTATTGTATAATATGCCATTAGTTATACATTCTATTTTTACAGTTAATAAGTTACCTTATAATATGTAATTAGTTTTACATTCTGTTTTTACGGTTAATAACTTACCAAGACACAATTGTCTTGTACCTAGATTGCACATGTATAACTAAGTAAATAAGTAATTTTATCATTAATATGATCTATTATGTTTTTACTTTTAATAATTTACCGAGACACAATTGTCTCGTACCTAGATTGCACATGTATAACTAAGTAAATAAGTAATTCTATTATTAATATGATGTTCTTTCATTGTGGAGTTTATTTGGGCTTGTACAGTGGTATCAAAGCTAGGTTGAGTTGTTTCTGAACTCCATGTATTTGAAATCTATGGCATAGTTGTGAGGATTGCTAAAAGCAACAGAGGGTTAGCCCAGTGGGACACCCAAACTATTGACTCTTTGTAAGTTTATAACTTTCCTTCATAATGAAAGACGATTGGAGAAATTTAGCGGTATACATATTTTTTTTTGACATATCTTAGAATACATGTTGGAGTTTTGAGTTCTTGTTGTTCTCAATAAAAATTGCCAATACTAAGTCGAATAACAATAATTGCTAGATTGTTGGCTAAAAGTCTAAGTTCCATGCATCCAAGGGCCACTTGTTGTTTTAATTTTGGGAGGCTTTATTTGCATTTACTACATCAAAGGGGGGTTTACTTACAATGAAATTTTTGAATGATAGTATTTGCATTTACTATAGTAAACAAGAGTTTAATCACAATAAAATTTCTTAAGGATAGTATTTGCATTAACGATAGTAAACAAGAGTTTAATCACAATAAAATTTCTTCAGGACCAAAGTTTAATCACAGTAAAATTTCTGAAGGATAATATTTACATTTACTACAAACCAATTTTTTATTTATTTATTTATTTATTTATTTATTTATTTATTTATTTTTTTTTTTTTTTTTTTTTTTTTTTTTTTTTTTTTTTTTTTTTTTTTTTTTTTTTTTCTGAAATATTTATGAAGGATACAAAGTTTTTAGTGAAGGATTTCTAAAGGATACTTAAAATGAAGGATACATATTTTTTGGTGGTTTTAAAAATTTATGAAGGACCAGAGTTCTAAAGGATACTTAAAATAAAGGATATATATTTTTTGGTGGTTTGAAAATTTTCTAAAGGACGAGAGTTTAATCACAGTAAAATTTTTGAAGGATAATACTTAAAATGAAAGATATATATATTTTTGGTGGTTTGAAAATTTTATGAAGGACCACCCCGGATGCGGGTGATAGCTTGCCACGCAGGAACGGGCCACATGGCCTGCATGTGCCACCCCGTGGAAGTAGTTAAGGCTATGGGAACGTCGTCAAATGTTAACCCGCTTATGCAGATGCTTGGGCTTTCAATGCTGGGCAAGGTGAATTTATGGCGAGGCTGTGCGCAGTTAAGGAGCGCGACCACCGAGGGCTTGCAGCTGGTATTCATGGCGCAGCAAGTCAGAAAAGAAACCATTGTGAAGGGGAAACGGATGATCTCCAGCTGCCAGAGCTCTCCAAGAAATTGCAGTTGCAGGAGAGGAAGAATTCGCCGCCCCTTCAGCCTGTTTTCCTGGTTCTCTGTGGCTCTAATCTGGTTCCTAAGCTCTCTGAGGCTTCAATAGTCGGAAGGAAGTGGTGGCGCGTCCCGATTGGGAACGGTGGGCATAATTCAACGCAGGAATTCAGAGAATTGGGAGGCGGGTTCATGGCTAGACTACGGGAGCGCCAACCCTGTAGAAGAGGTTCTGGTAGAGGCTCTCGGAGAGGCTCATCCTCTCGCCCTCCAGCAGAGAATGAGCATCACCATTGTTGTTGTTGTTATTGTTACAGAAGAGCAAGAGCTCGGCCCCTCCAAATTGGGCCATTCACGGAGGTGGGCAGCTCCAGCGAGGGAGAGCCAGCTCTTCCGGCGTTTGGGTCGGTCGTATTCACTCTTGGAGGCTCCAAAAGCACTGAAGGGATCAATGCTCACCTCTCTGTCCTCTTCACCGCAGCACCTGAGGGAGATGACAGTAGGACTCCTTCTGGAATGGGGGATCCACCCACAGACAACATTGGGTTGGAAAGCCCTGCTCCGCAACCGTCAATTGTGCTTGGGAAAGGGATTATGGAGCCCTCCCTCCAACCTCAGAAGCAGAAGCCTCAAGACTCCGCAGAGGCTAGGTGGGCTGCCATGTGGGAGGGAATCCCTGAGGGCATAGGCTGGCGCACCATCGTGGAGGAAACCAGTCCAGGCGATGGGGATCTCGGAGGCGACGGTATTGACGATAAGGGTCTCGGTGGCGAAGGTCTCGGTGGCAAGAGTCTCGGCGGCGAAGGTTCGGGCGGCGATGGTCTCGGAGGCGATGGGCTCGGCGATAAACGTCTTCGCAATGATTGAACCCCTGGCACACGCTCCAGCTCCCACCTTCTTCTTTTTGTTCGAGTCTGCGGCTAAGTTCATTCTGTTTGTTCACCTACAGTTTTTCCTCTGGTCTTGTCTCGATCAATTTGTCTGTTCAGTATGTCTAGTTTCAGTTAGTCCTGTGTCGAATTTTGAAAGACGCCCCTGCGTGGGCTGTTATGCTATGTTGCGCGTCAAGTAATTATGGCCTCGGCCTCTGTCATTTTTTGGGGGAATCAGCTAATTTTGGTGAAGCTTCCCCTGCAAGGGAGCTACTGTGTCAATCTACTGTGTCAATCTCAGGATACCCATTGTGCCAATGCTGGCCATGGAAGAATTGCTCTAATGCTTGTAATTTTTCCTGTACATACACTATAATAGAATAGTTAGTTTCACCGAGAAAAAAAAAATAAATTTATGAAGGACCAGAGTTCTAAAGGATACATAAAATGAAGGATATATATATTTTTGGTGGTTTGAACAGTAAAAGTTTTGAAGGATAATACTTAAAATGAAAGATATATATATTTTTGGTGGTTTGAAAATTTTATGAAGGACCAGAGTTGAAGGATAATACTTAAAATGAAAGATATATATATTTTTGGTGGTTTGAAAATTTTATGAAGGACCAGAGTTCTAAAGGATACATAAAATGAAGGATATATATTTTTTGGTGGTTTGAACATATTTTTTTAAGAGGCCATTGGTAAAAACAAATATTTGGAGGCTAATAAGATTTGAACCTAGCTCTTTACTAAGCTATTTTTGAAACTTACCATTAAACCACAAAGCCAACTTTATTTGAAATAAGAGGAGAAAGGAATTTATATCTTTTCAAAGGTATTGCATATATTTTGAATTGAAAGAATTTGAGGAATACTTGGTTGCATAACAATTATGAATTCAATAGTTTCCATAGTTGGAGTTGTTCTTAATGGAAAGGAAAATTATCAAGAGTGGTTTAGAAAGCTTAAAAGTGCCCTTGTTTTTAACAATATGTGGGAAGTTTGTCAAGGCAAGAATGATAGTGACGGAAACTAAATTTCACTGGAGCTGCCTGATAAGGAGAAGCAACCTGAAATTTGGGAGACAAAAGAAAACAAGGGGTATGCATTAATAATTGCATTAGTGACAAAAGAGGAAAGCTGATATATCGTTTCTTGTGGTACTACATTTGAAGCATTAAAGAAGTTGAAAGAATTATATGATTCACACTCACAACTCGAAATTATTCAGTTGTTGTTAAAGTTATTTAATTTGGAGATGAAGGATAATGATCTTTTGAAGAGTGCCTATGAAATAAAAGACACTTTTCATGATATAGAAGCCACTAGAATTAAAGTGGATTTACAACTTACAACTTTTACAAATGTCCTTCACCCTGTCTATTCACACTATTTGGAATCTTTCCAAGATAGTGGGTAGTTAAAAGACATTACATTTGATAATATTGTAAAAAAAATAGATGGGAGAGAAAATGAATTTGGGAAGAAAGAGGCCGCACCTAAATCTAATATAAAAATTTGTGCCTTGCACAAAAGGATCAAAAGTATCATGCTGAAACTTCTAGAGGTGATAAAAGTAGTAGAGGTCATGGTAGGAGAAATTATAGAGGCAAGGGGGGGGAAATAATCAGGGAGGCAAACAAAAAAATGATAGACAACAAAGGACTTCTAATGATAGACCAACTATTAAATGTTTTAGATGTGGTGAAATTGGTCATACCACTGCTAACTGTAAAATACATTCGAAGAAAGTCAGTGAAAGGAGAGAACAATTGAATGAAAAGAAAGATCAACCACTATTAGAAAAGGGGAAATCATCAGAGTTTTCACATTACATTGTTTCTCACTGTAATTTTAATATTAATAATGTTTTTAACACTACATTTTCTTCATGGTGAGATAGTTGGATTTTGGATTCAGGAGCCACTTGTCATATGACATTTAGGCAATATTTTTTTGAAACTTTCAGTGATGATATTGATGGTGTTATTTACTTTGCTAACAAGTCTCAAATTAAACTGTTTGGCGTTCAGTCTATTCATTTGAAGATACTGAATCTTGCAGATTATGTTGCACAGTATGTACTCTATATTCCACAGTTTCAGCGAAATTTGATGTCTCTTATCCATATTCGGTAGTAGGGGTATTCTATTCATATATTTGATGGCATCATGGAGATACTAATATCATCTGATCATGCAATTATTATCAACAATGTGGAAGAAGGTACACTTTTAAAGTGAAATGGTACTTCATTACTTATTCTCGTGAAATTTCTACTTTTTTGGTGCAACAAAGTGATATAATATTTCCTAGTTTGTTATGGCATGCTCAATTTGGTCACATCAATTATGACATCATCAAAATTATGAAAAATCAAGGTATTAAAGGTCTTCCGACAGTTCCAAGAAAGATTACTCCTTGTCATGCTTGCATTTTGGGAAAACATTGCAAATAACATTTTCATAGTTCTTCTTTTAGAGCTTCATGAAAATTGGGTCTTACACATTTAGATTTATGTGGACCTATGCATGTTGCAACAGCCAATGGAAATAAATATATGCTGACATTTATTGATGATTACTCGAGAATGTGTTGGGTGTATTTGTTGAAGAATAAGTCACAAGTGTTTGAAGTTCTTAAAACTTTTCATTTGATGATTAGAAATGAAACTCAACAGAATATAGGCATTTTCAGATTTGATAACAGTGGCGAGTATACTTCTAATGTTTTTGAACAATATTTGAAGGACAATGCAATCAAACATCAAACCACCATACCTTATAATCCATAATAGAATCACATTGCAGAACATATGAATAGAACTTTTCTTAATATGGTTAGCTTATATTCGTAATCGTTTTCCTTCTCTTGTCATCAATGATAAATCTCCTTATGAAATGTGGTATAATCGTCTTCCTACTGTTCAACATTTTAGAGTCTTTCGTTCTTTATGCTATGCATTAATTCCTAAACATCAACGCAACAAATTGGGTGCTAGGAGTCACAAATGTCTTTTCTTGGGATATTATGCTACTTCCAAAGCTTACAGGTTGTATGGCGAGGAGAAAAAGAAGTTCATTCTTTCCAGATATGTTATTTTTCTTGAATAAGATAAAGAAAATTCCACAGTTGATAGGCAATTGGCTCATTTGGAGAAATTTGCATCTAAATAGTTCTATTTTGAATCTGATAATGATCTTCCACATATTGAAGGGGGGGTTCCCATTTCAGATCAGTCTTTGGTTTTTCCATCTTTGACTCATGAGAATGACGAGGAAGTTAGTGCTAAAGAAAATTTGGAGAATAGTGTTGTTTTTACAGGGTCATAAATTTTTCTTGAGGAGCCTTTTCTTCAGGATGAACAACTATCACAATCACTTCAACAACCTTTATGAAGATCTACACATGCTCAAAAAGTTCCAAGGAAGTATGATGGTTTTGAGACATGAATATCTTCTGAAGGTGATTCAGGTAATGTTTCTCATGACTGTGAATTCAATCATTGGACAATTAGCAAACCTAATTGTTTTGAAAAAGTTGCTAATTGTGATGAATGGAAGGATGCAATGCAAAAGGAATATGATGCGCTTATTAAGAATGGAACTTGGAGGTTAGTGGATCCTCTTGTAGGTGTCAAAAACATTGGTTGAAAATGGGTGTATAAGATCAAATACAAATCATATGGTTCACTTCATAAATAAAAGGCAAGACTTGTAGCAAAAGGCTATGCTCAGAAGGAAGGTGTTGACTACAGAGAGATTTGCTCCTACAACAAAATGGGGAACGCTTAGAACTTTGTTTTCTCTTGCATCTCTGAATAACTGGAAGATACACGATATGGATGTTAAAACAACTTTTTTGAATGGTGATTTGAAGGAGGATGTTGATATGTTTCAGCCTAAAGGTTTTGCTACCAAATGCAAAGAGAAAAATATATGTAAGTTAGTGAAGGATTTGTATGGACTGAAACAAGAATCTTGTGTATGGTATAAAACATTAACTGAACATCTTTTCAAGTTGAATTATAGGTTATTTGATCTGGATAACACAAATATTTTTGTTAAGAAAATTGGAAAGTCAATTGTTTATTTGGTTGTGTATGTAGATGATTTGATTATCACAGGAAACAATGATGAATATATAGCGTCCGTTAAAAGATAATTATTGAAAGTTTTTGACATGAAAAATTTGTGTTTATTACATTATTATTTAGGGATTAAAGTTGATAAAAAACCCAAATACATTTTCTTTTCTCAGAAAAATTATAATGGACAGCTATTTGACAGATTTAGGATACAAGATTGTAATCTTGTCACTACTCCTATGGAACAAAACTTGAAGCTTACTTCCACTGAAGGGAGTATGTTTGAAGATCCAACAAAGTACAAGAAACTGGTTGGAAGTTTGAATTTTCTAACTACTAATCGACCTGACATAGCTTTTGATGTAGGGATACTTTCTAGGTTCATGCATTAGCTATGTAAAGGTCATTGGAATGAAGCAAAGTGAGTTCTTAAGTATTTGAAAGGCACTCGAACATATCACATCAAATATTCCAAACCTGTAGATTTCCATCTCACCAACTATTCAAATTTTGATTTTGATGGAGATGAGGAGAATGAAGTATCTAATTTTGGTTATTTGATGAGTCTTGGATCAACAACCATCAGTTGACACAAGCAATCCGTTCCTGCTGATTCTACTACCGAAGCCGAATATGCCGTGTTAGTGTCAGTGTCTTCACACTTCCATCGGTGATCAAATTGCTCTTTTCCATGCATATTAGGTGTCTCATTCGATCAACTATATTCCATTAGGTCATGGATCAACTGATGGTAGTGGTTTCATGTCAATTTCCCTCGTGACATTCACTTGCTTACCTGTTTACACATTTTCTTTAGTCATTTACTGCCATCATGTTTCATTTCATTTATAAAAACTAGTTTTAGGGTTTAGTTTCATTAGGTCTTAGGGTTTGTCATCATGGTCATCCTAATTGAATAAAAAGGTTTGCAGGCACATGAGGAAGATAAAAAGGTTCATAGAGTCATAAGTTTACTTCTATTATGCTAAATAAAGCTCTTTTACCTAAAAAATCTGTTTTGAGGTGAAATTGAGCATTTGTAGTTAATGAATCACTTGATGTAATTTTATGTAATTTTATTGTCCTAATATGTAATTGAATCACTCTTGGTGACCTAGTGACAAAGTCAACTCCTACCACCGCAAAAAGTCAATGTATAAGCCCACTTGCAAGAAGGCAAAAGTCATATGTAAGTGAAACAGAGCATTTTGAAAAAGCTGACAAAACATTAGAAAAGTGGGTTTTGGTTAATGAAAAATTAAATGAGAAGGGATATAAAAGCCAATTCATGTGTTTCATGTCTTCATTGTTGAATTGAAAGAGCCAAAGGGAGAAAATCGCAATTTTGAGTCAAGAAGGAAAAACAGGGGAAAAAATTGAAGCATCTTCCTAGCGCTACGCACCTCTTCCTTGGCGCTTCGCATTAAATCGACGCTGCTCACCTATTATAGTTTTACAGTTTAACTTTGGTCTGGCACTGTGCATTAAAAGTGCGATGTGCACCTGTTCCTTGGCGTTGCGCACCTATTAGAGAAGCCAGAATCACCTCAAATCACCTCCCAACTTCTTAAAAAACCAATTGATGCTTGTTCCAAGTAAGTATATCACTTCTCCTTGCTAAGAAGAGTTCTGCTTGGTTGCTTGAGTGTGTTTGGCTTCCTTTAGAGCAAATCCTAGCTAAATGGTAAACATAAACCCTAACTAATTGCTAAATCACCTCTCACAAGTTATCAAAGATATTTGTTGTTCTCTCTTACTCCATTCATACTAAGTTTTCCCAGTCACATTCCCTATCGCCTAAATCATCAAAGTTCACTTCCCAAACTCCACCCTTATTTACCAAACCCTGACCCTATTACATTATTCTCAAACGCTTATTCCACATCCATAACACCATTCACTCCCTCATTGCCCAAAACAAACCCAAATTCCTATTTCCCCAAGCATTCACTTCCTCATTACACATTCCTTACTTCATATTTCAAAATCTCTTCATACTCATCTGCTTTCACTTCAAATTTAATCACCCATCATATTACCAAAAGCATGGAGACAGATTTAGATTATGAGAGGGAAGAGGAAACTCTTAGTGATTCTTCCAGAGAAGCTCATGTGCCAAGAAAGCCAAACAAAGGGGGGAAGATCATCCGGGATGAGCCCACCACTCTTACATAATTGCTTGCTTGCCCTCTTGCTATAGCTAGCTTTAAACACTAGTCTTGTTATCAGTTTTTTGAAATAGTAGAGAGGGTAAAATTTCATCATGAGCTTGCTAGGTTGTTTGTTATCCATCTCCATAATGGCTAGGTGAACCTTGCTAGTGTCTCTTTCACCTTGACACCTGCCACCATTTCAGCAGCAATAGGCATCCCTAATGTAGGTGAATAGTGGAATAAGGGGCAGTATGTAGGCAGAGAACATTATGAGCCTTACATTAAGGCTGGATATCACAGTCAAATCAGTAGGGTTTTTCCTTTCAAATACTTGCAAAACATTTATGCTCCTCTCATGAAACTCATCATCAAGTATTTCACCTGTGAAGGAAGGTTTTCCTGCCTATATACATATTATATCAGGTTGTTGATGCATTTCAAAAGAGTAAGGATGATGAACCTCCCTTAATTTATATGCAGGAATATTAAGAAGATGGCTCACTATGTGCAAAGGAAACCTTTTCCTCAACAACTTAACAACATTTACCACTTTTCGCTGATTAAAATTGTTGTCTTGCATCAGCTAAGCTTGCTGAATATACCATGGGATACCTTTATTTCCCATGAGATTTTCAAAGGCCCTCAGGTGATTCCATCAGTGGCTCAGGAGGAAGGAGGGCCATCAGGACAACCAAGTGTTCATGAAACCAAAACTACAGGTGTGTTAGTGTTTTTCACCTATGAAAGAGGCACAAGGATGATTTTTGCTACTGCCAAGCGAGTACTATCTCCACCAGGGGTGGAAGGGGCCTTGTTTTCTTCACCAAACCACATGAAAATGCTATCTCCACCAGGGGTGGAAGGGGCTTTGCCTTCTTCTCGAGCTAAACAGGTACAGGTTGGGCATAAACAAAAGGGCAGAGATAAATGAAAGCAAAAGATGCATGAGAAGAGCCCTACTGAAGGGCAAGACAGAGAGTTTATTTTGATTGAGGAGGATGTTACTGATTTGGGCTCAAAAAGCTCAAGACTCAAGGACATGATTATCAAAGAGAAGGAGGCTAAAATACAAGCCTTATCACTTAACCTTGAGACAGAAAAATGAATCATCAACTTTCTTGAGCAGGAAAACAAATAGTTGACAGATAAGCAAGCTATTATGGAGCTGTAGATGATTAAAGAAAATAGGAAAGAGGCAAAGAAAAAATTTTCAAGATGACCTCCCTTGAGCAAGAAATTGAGGATGACCGAGAGTCATGGTTGGAGATGGTGAACATTCACCTTGAGAAGATTCTTGAGAAAGCCAACAAAGAGAAGAAAATGTTGCGCCATATGGCCTATCACTACCAAACTTGGAACAAGATTTGCAAAACAAGGGTAAAGAGGCTAAAAGCCAAGCTAAAAAGAGCTTTGAGGAGTAACAAAGAGCAAGATAAACTCAACATCTTGGCTGAAGTATCATTGGCTCATCAAAGTATTTAACAAGGATCATTCATGCCAAATTTCAAGAAATTTGGAGAAAATTTTGACATTTTTGAATTTTTGAAATTGAAAAATAGGCATTTCCAATAGGTGGCACTGCACTTAGGTTGGGGACATCTTCTTGCAAAATGGTTTACATTTTTAGAATCAGCATGGAAAAATATGAAAGCTCAAAAATAGTGAGGAATTTTGGACAAGTTCTAGGTCTCCAAAAGGGCAAAAAACACCCAAAAAGTGCCCTCTCTGCCACTTTTTTGCCACACAAGAAGCAGTCTTGGGAGAATCAATTTTTGGAGGGGCAAATGGACTCCAAATTAAGGCTTCCAAAATTGGCCTAGAAAAAGCACTGTACATTAAAATCTTGGCGCTGTGCATTAAACTGATTTTGCCAATTTTGCTTGATTTTCTAGATTTTTCCTACTTTTCTTGGGAGATCACTTTTTCCTCATTTCTTTGTAAATGTAAGCATGGTAAATGATGAATTCGATGTAAATATGGTTGAAAATCACTTCATAAGGTAGATAAATCAAGTTCCAAGTGGTTTTGAGTTGTAATGAATTGGTTTCCTTGGTTTTAGAGGCAAGTTGTTCCACTCCCTACATTCCTGTTTTTAGTTTAGATATGGTTGAAACCACCCCTCTTCTCATGGATTCGTCCCTGATAGCTAGCTAGAGTAGTTTCCCATCCTATATCATGTACTTTTTGATTCATTTGTAAAGGTTGGACTTTGGTAGAGGTGTTGGCTCTCATTGAACATTTGTATCAATAGTTTGCCAAGGAATAAAACCAGGTTTCACAGCTATTTTTGTGGGATTCTTGTGACAGTGAGTTTATGTATTTTTTCTTCTTTGTAATGAGTTTTTTTGATGTTTTATATGTATCCACATCTCTCTCTCTCTTCTAAACTAAATGAATCAAGGTGAATAGACGAAATACACTAATTTACAGTGCTTTGTCTTGGGAATGCATTAAGTTTTCAATGTTTTCAACTGTTTGAAGAGGATTCATAGTTTATTTATGCCCTCCTCAATTCCTCAGCGGTCTTAAGCTACCATCTTAATCCATTGCTAGTACATAAACACTTCTCTACCTTGCCCCACGGAACATGACTCGATCCCTGAGTTGATTTCTCGGACCCAAACCGCATTCTCCAACTGATCCAGCAACCAAAACCTAAAATCAAACCAGAAACTCTAATATACTATACCTAGCCTAAAATCAGCATTCATTTCAGTCATCTCAAGCCCTAGTTACCAATATCCTAATTGAGATTGACAAGGAGAGAGCCCTCTCTCGACTTGGTAGGGCTAACTACCGGGTTAAGCGTGGTTTGATGTTACCCTAGACCTACCTTCCTTTAGCCTAAGGTAGATTTAGGCCCTAACATGTCGCAAAATAATTGAAGACATGTAGGAGAAACAAAAGGCTTCAACTCCAGTGCTCGTTGACAACTCTTCTGCAATTCATTTGGCTAAGAATCCCAAGTTTTATGATTGAAGCAAGCACATTAACACAAAATATCACTTGATTCAACATTATTTAGAGGCCAAACTTATTCATCTGACACATTGTCCTACTTCGAAGTAGATCACAAACATATTTACAAAGCCATTGGGACGTGAAAAGTTTGAAAAGTTTAGAATGCTAGTCAACATGTTAGATGTCCCTTCGTATTAAGGGGGAAATGTTAGCTAATCTTTCAGGATTGTTATTGTATAATATGTAATTAGTTTTACATTTTGTTTTTACAGTTAATAAGTTGCCGAGACATAACTGTCTCGTACCTAGATTGCACATGTATAAATAAGTAATTTTATCATTAATACTATGTTCTTTCATTGTGGAGTTTATTTGAGTTTGTACATCACCCCTACTAATTTTATAGTTAAGTTTGTTTACTTTTAAACTTCAAATATAAAGAAAAATTACAATAAAATTTGGATCAATTGAGGGGAAATATTGGGTAAAATATGATATTATAATATTATATTTTACCCAATATTTCTCACAAGCTAGTAAAAAGTGGATGGAGGTAGACATAAATATTAGATAAAATGTAATAATTACATTTTATCTAATATTTCTCCCACGTGCTCCCCTCACCCCATCTCACTTACCATCCTAAATCTATCCAAACTCTATTTCTAGGTCACATTATTACACATAAATTAAGAGAATATGTTACATATATTATATTAAAGTGATTATCAAAGAGGCCATTAGAATGAAGAAACAACTATTGTTTTTTACTTTGTGCAATCATGTTTAACCTTACACTTTTAAAAACCACCCAATAACATCCAAGAAGCTATAAAGCTTCTACGCATATATGCACATTTTGTGTTCATCCATTCAATGACAGAAATAAAACATAAAAAATATATAGGGCCACCATAGGTTCTACGCATATATACACATTTTGTGTTCATCCATTCAACGATAGAAATAAAACATACAAAAAGATATAGGGCCACCAAATTCATATATACAAATGCCAAGTGTGAACATATCCATAAAAATACTTTATTTTTACAGGCTACATGGATTCAACATGTGATTTTCTACATGAATACCATGGGTCAATACGATGGATTCTTAATATTATGAGTCATTTTTATTTTTTATTAGTAATTTTATAGATTTATTTTTATTTATTTTCACTAAGTTAAAATATTTACATATATATTAAGTTACATTAAATTACACATCTCTACGATATATTATATTTTGAAATATAAATGTTATATTCAAAATCTAGAGTCCACTAACATTAAATTAACTATTTTACTTTAATTATTTCACTCCTCCTCACAATCAGAATTCCACTTCACACTGTCTAATAAAACCAATGTTGAATTTATATTTTATTTATATATAATAATTATATCAATTTGTTATATTGTAATAGCAGGGAAACTTAGCCCGTCGAACTCTAGTTAGAAATTGCTTAAATACTTATAAGTTACATTGGTCAATGTTAAAGTAATAATGGTTGATAGACAAATCATCCTATAGTCTTAGGAACTAATAAATAATAATGGTTGATAGACAAATCATCCTATAGTCTCAGGAACTAATAAATTGAGCTAAGTAAATTGCTTCCTCAAGTAGAAGAACTTGTATAAATTTTTGTGGGTAGTAACCACTCGTAAGTCTATATATTTATAATTTTACTCCTACATAAGTGCTCAAGAAAACATAAATAATGGTGGGAAGTAGCTATTTTTTTACATCTTATTCCTATCCCTTTTTATGCAAAGACTTTATTAAATTATGGTGGGAAGTAATTGATGGTAGATATGTTATTTAATGAGTATAAATTATTAAAATCACTACACAAATATCTAAAAATCATGCATGAATATTGCAACCATATCCATAAGTTATGGCATAAAATATGTAAGGAAAAAATATTTTGTTTTTTCAAAGTTAAACATTATAATAGTAGTGGTCAATGTTGAACTAATAGTGCTCATCAATAAATCCATTATTAAGTCATTCCTTGGAATGAACTAATAATGATTCCATAACCATATTTAAATTTAATTAATAAACACATAAAAAATTAATGCTTATAGTAAATTTATATTATAACAAGTTTGTTAACCATGGATATTCATCCCCACTCTACCATGGATATTATTAACTTGTAAATATGTTTTGTTACAATACCTCGAGCCAATACCACGTCTTACCAATACCACATGTAGAAAAAACACAAGTCATTTCATAATAAAAAATTAAAATGTGAAATATTTTAGACATTACATATAGCATTAATTACATAGAGTGAAAATTCTCCATCATATGGATGGAGAGAGAGACGCATTAGGGAGAGAGAGGGGAGAGAGAAGGAGAGAGGGGGGGAGATAGTGATAAAGCTCGAGGGCGAAGAGAGAGAGCATGATGGGGAGGAGAGAGAGAGGGAGGTTTAAGAGAGAAGGATATAGAGGAATGAAGAGAGAGAGGAGGGGAGGGAGAGAGAGATGGAGTTGGAGGGGAGCTAGGGAAGAAAAAAGACATATAGAGATAAAGGTAGATAGAGAGGGAGTGACAAAAGAGAGATGAAGAGAAAAAGTGCGAGGAGACTCGAATGGAAGATAGAGAAGAGAGTGGGGAGAGATGAAGAGAAAGGGAAGAAAGAGATGGGGGCATAAATGTGGAGAGCAGATGCAGGGAAGGGAAGAGAGCGGGAGGGAGGTAGTGATAGAATTGGAGGGTAGAGAGAAAGAAAGAGATGGGAGTGGGAGAGAAAGGGAGATAGGGAGGAATTTAGAGAGAGGAGTGAGCGAGGGAGAGACTAAGACATATAGAGATAAATGTAGATAGAGACAGAGTGACAAAGGAGAGATGGAGAGAAAAGGAGAGAGGAGAGGATGGAAGATAGAGAAGAGAGGGGAGAGAGACAAAGAGAAAAGGAAGAGAGAGAGGGGGGCATAGAGATGGAGAGGGGAGAGAGGGGGAGAGAGAAGGAGAGAGGGAGGGAGATAGTGATAGAGTTGGAGGGTAGAGAGAGAGAAAGAGATGAGAGTGGGAGAGAAAGGGAGATAGGGAGAAATTTAGAGAGTGGAGTGAGTGAGGGAGAGACTAGAGCAAGAGGGAAGCAGAGAGAGAGAGAGAGAGAGAGAGAGGGATAGATGGATCCAACCTAGATATGATATGTTTGTATATAAGTGGTATATAAAAACCAACCTAGATCTATGGTAATCCTAGATCTATTAAGAGTTGAGAGGAATAAAATCTCTTTTCTGATCCGAATGGAAAATGACATCAATCCATAGTATTCATCCATCCATGTTATTCATCCACCCATGGAATTTACCTATGGTATTGTAAGTGGATTCACCCATGGTATTTATCCACCCATGGTATTGTAAGTGATATCTACCCATGGTATTCATTCACCCATGGTATTTTCTCATGGTATTGTGACATCCACTCATGGAATTGACCTGTGGTATTGTAACTGAAAAATACTATAAATAACAAGTCGCATTTTGTAAAAGGACAGTTTGTCCACTACAATGTAGCTTTTATAGTTATTCTTCATTTTTAATAAAAAAATTTCTTTATGGTTTTGTTTATTAGGCATTCTCCTCTTTTTCTTCTGGCATTTCAATTTTTCAGATCTTGGTGGCCTCTCCCCCAAAATCCATTTCAATTTTTTGGATCTTGGGGGTCTCTCCCCAAGATTTGGATGAGTGGTATCATAGTAGGTTATGATTTCATGTGAATGTGGGTTTGATGCATATTTCAGTTTCAAATTTTGCAGTAATATTCAACAAACTTCAGGCATGTGCTACGTCTTCCAAAGAGCATTTTCTTGGGCCAAGCAAGAAGAATTTTTATTTTTATTTTTATTTATTTATTTATTTATGTCCTGCAAGAATGTTTTTAAGCGACGAGTTTGCAGATCATATCTGAAATTTTTGATGCAAAATTTACAAAAAACAAATAATATATCTAGATTCCTTGAGAAAAATACCCAAATTCAAAAAAAGAATCAGAGTCCGAATGAGGGAGATATGGCTCATTGAAAATCAACTATGTTACAGAAATGTTTATGATGACAATTCATGGACAACTACTCTCCTATATTTTTTGCAATTTTGGTGGATTCAAATCCCTACTTTAAAAGAGGTTTGTATCATTTTCACTTTGAAAAAGATTTATATCTCAAGAGATTTGATCCCTTTCTACTCTTGATGAATCCAAAGTTAAAATAAATCTAAACTCATTGTATTAAAATAAAAAATAATTTAATTATTTTGATATAAAATTTATATATCAAATTACAATTACATTGATCACTATAAACATATAAATCATCACCTCAAAGTTAAATTGTTTAATAGTTTCTTTTTAGCATTATTTATGATAAAATCTCTATGCACATTAAACACACTATAAACATATAAATCACCACCTCAAAGTTATTTGTTTAATGGTTTCTTTTTAGCATTATTTCTGATACAATCACTATGCACAGTAAACACAATATAAACATGTAAATCACCACCTCAAAGTTAAATTGTTTAATGGTTTCTTTTTGGCATTATTTCGGATACAATCACTATGCACAATAAACACACTATAAACATATAAATCACCACCTCAAAGTTAAATTGTTTAATGGTTTTTTTTTGCATTATTTCTGATACAATCACTATCCACAGTAAACAAAAGAAGTCAATGAATTAAAATATATATATAATTATGGTACTCTATTTTAAATCAAAACCATGACGCATTTTCAACTAATTTTAACCAGAGTGAAAAGTATTCACCATAATGACAAACGCCATTAAAAAGAAGTACAGTTGAACGGGAATCCAATGAAATGAATTGAATGAAACTAAATGGAACTTTTTGGAAAAAGTAGAAGCAGAAGAATCATCTGTTAATAGAATCTGGTTAGCGTTAAGGACGTTAGTTGAGGTCATACAAGTAGAAACAAAGACTATACGACGTTAACAAAATAAAAAACCATGGATTAAATAAAATATCAAATGCTCTGAGGCATATATGGTTCAGAAAGAATCAAAGCAGGTACCTGAAAATTATCCTACGGATCCGAGATGAAAGCAATGAAAGATAGAAAAAGTTGATGCGTATCAGGGAGAAAACCGCAAAGAAGAGTATGAAAAAAAAAAAATTTGTGGAGCATACATTAAAGGGCTACAACTCGTACAGAGTACAGGCCAGTAGAAACATTAGGTTTATAATTGGCATATCACGGGCAAGCATTGTTTGAATTCGGTCCAGATTTACCAGGCATTTAGGGTTTGGTAGCCATGAACGATCAGGCTGATGCCACGTGCAGGGTCCAAGGTCCCTCCGTAGTCAACGAATAATCAAAGGCAATGTGAAGGGATCACTCTGCGTCTGCATGGCATTTATGATACTTCCAGTCTTCCACGCATTGAATTAACGTACCACCCAAGGGATGAGTATTCTTGGAAGTTTTGTATTGTGTCCTTGCAGGGTTGGTAAATGCCCCAAATGGGGGGCATCATCACACACACAGACAGACAGAGCAGATGGGCCTGTGGGGCAGACGTCATAATTACCACCATACAAAGAAATTGAGTATTTGCCCTAGTCCTTCCCCTGAACCATTGTGGTTACCACAGAATAGAAGCCTTTATGCATTCCACACATTTTCTCTGGTTTGACAGGGATGCCATTTCTTGTTTCCACTGATTCAGTACTCTGATCTCATTCTTGCCATTTCATATTCTTCTGCATTCCTGTTGCCCTAATGGGCATGCCCACTTGCAGCATTCAGTCTGTGGCCACCCATTTTATAGCCATCCTTCACCATATAAGAAGCAAGCCAAGGATCTTAAACTCACACTGATTGAACCACTCTCAACAGTTTCTTGTTCCTTTCCTGTGAATTGATAAGCTGTGGTATTTAGATTGGTGATGAGTTGGGTATTTTTCAGTGGATTCAATATTTTGATGAATGGAGATCATCAGTATGATCCATGTTTAGAAATTTATTATTCTGTCCAGTTTGGTATGAGAGTCAGGCTGATTTGGTGAAGTTCAGCTTGGCGTTATCCTTCTTGAGCTTTTGTAGAAGAGTGGCAAAGAGGCACCGGGAGTTTTCTTGACCTTGCAAGTCCCTGCTTTTGCCTGGGTGAAGAACTTAAGCAAGTGCAGAAGAGGTAAACATCTGTTATTGCACATACCTGGTTTCATTGTTACTCATAGAAATAGAAACCAATAAAAAAAATTGATCTTTCTACTGCACTATAAAATTACTGATGAATTAACTTAAATTTCAGAGTTGCAGCTGCCTGGATTTGCCTTTGCCTGGATGAAGAATTTAAGCAAGTGCAGAAGAGGTAAACATCTGTTATTGCACATACCTGGTTTCATTGTTACGCATAGAAATAGAAACCAATAAAAAAAAATTGATCTTTCTACTGCACTATGAAATTACAGATGAATTAACTTAGATTTCAGAGTTAAAGCTTTTGTGATATTAATAAATTTTCTTGAATATTTTCACGAATTAACTTAAATTTTGTGATGTTAATAAATTTTTTAGAATATTTTCATGAATTAACCTTAAATTTAGAATTAAGGCTTGATAGGAATAATTTTTCTTGAATATTTCCATATCCATCACACTAGGTTTTTAAAATCTTTTCAAGTCAACAAGTGTAACTAAATTATCACAGATCTAATCTCCGATTTACGGATCCATCACACTCAGTTTTTTTAGATCTTTTCGAGCTTTCCAGTGTAACTAAATTATCACAGATCTAATCTCTGATTTATTAAAGACATTATGGTGGGAGAGATAGCAAAAAGATTCAAATATATACTATATTAGTATAGATCCACCGTGGCTTCTGATCTATAAAAGGTATGAAGGCCGATAAGGGTTATCAGAATCTTAGTTATAAATTTTAACATTTTTGGTTTATCCATTTGCAGGTTTAAGATCTAAGCTCTTTATAAAATAAATTAAGCTGGTTTCTTTTATAGTGATTTTTATATAGGCACTCAAGTGTTTTCCATAGTTTCTTTAGAGCTTGTCTATAGCTTTTCATGTTTAAGATGGAAGTGCTTTAAATTCAGAATAGGGTTAATCAGAATTTTATTTTTAATTTCTTTATGGGTTTAAGATTTAAATGTTGATAGATTTAAAGTTATTTAGAGAATCTTCGGCGAAATCACATAGAAATTTTTTGGTCGACGGGTTTCGAACCAACGAGGTTTCGAACCAACGAGTGTTGTTCATCGTCCTGACGATGAACCACAAGACACTGGTTGGTTCGAAAAGAGTCGACCAAAAAATTTCTATATAATTTCTGGGAAGATTCTCTAAACAATATTATGGATCACAGAGTCTAAATTCCTTAAAATTTAAAATTAATATCAATTTATGGTTTCTTTTCAAAGTTATTTATACAGAGAGTTGATCTATGGTTTCTGGTTTCTGTATTGTTCTTTTTATGTTTAAAATTAAAGTGTTATGATAAATTGAAGGAGCCTATGCTGCCTTCTGTATACTTTATTGGCAGTTGAGATGATTCTATACTTATTTATATTATTCTATAATTTTTATTTCCATCCATACATTTAGAGCAATGTGATCTTCCCTGCCACAATCTTGTTTCCCTAGATCCAATAACAGGGATTGTCATTGTGCTTTTCAGATTTGTGCTGGTGAGAAGAATTCGGCGCTGATTCTCATCATGGCGGCGGATTAAATCAATATATGGAAGGAGGCAATTGTTTTTCCCATATATCTGAGCAAAAGTTAAAGATGAAGATATCTGGTTCTGGAAAGGAATCTTGTTGTTCGACGATTGTTATAATCTTTTGTATTCAGTGATTCCTGAGTTGCTAGCATTATGACCTAGCGTGTATGAGATAGTTGTTGTGCTTACCCTTTAAAATTTTCGAAGTAATACACGACGATTTCGTAAAAGCTAAAGCTCATGCATTTTTTTTAAAGCAGCATAGAGGAATTCTGTTATGTTTGCATCGGGAAAGAAATAGAACATTGTGGATTGATTAAGAATTTAGAGGATGCAAATCTGATGATAAGTATTTGTAAATAATTTTTTTTAATGATTTAATGAAGATTGGAGATTTTATGTCATTTTGGCTAAAATCGAGGTGGTTTTAGTTAGAGTAGCAATCTTAAGAAGCATTTTATTTTCCATGTTATTTAAATTGTTTTTATACTTTAGTAGTTGGTAGTAACTATGTTCTCAATGAGAGAAAATACATGTTTATGAGAAGGATAGGATAAGGTTTATTCCCTTTAATTTTAAGATTATAGATTGCAAAAATCTTTTTGATTTGCTCAGTTTTTCTCCATGATTTACATCCTCAAATTTTGTATCTATATAAAATAACAAGAGTAACAAAAGTGTTAAAGATCTTTTTTCTTATACCAAATCCAAAGGTTTGAAAATTTACAGCTATTTTCAAGGTCACCATAAGCTTTCCACCTTCCATTTATCCTTTTCTCAATGTTATAACTCTTGTTGAGCTTGTGATGAATATTGGTTACAATATGTTTATATGAAGGCACTCCCTCCAATTTGTTGCTATCATATATGAAAATGTGATTTTATTGGGTCTAAGTATCACTAGTTTCAATTTCTTATTATTAATATTCATACCCAAGGAGAATTAGTTTCTTACAAAGATCATAGGGACTCCTCACCATAAGAACAATATCATTAGCATAAGGATGAAGAATGGCTTGAGCAAGAGTAAGGCAAGTGCAACCTACTTCTTCCAAACAATATTCTGACTTGTCAAATGTATATGCCAAAAAGGTAGGAGCAAATTGACAAACATGCTTGATGTTGATACTTAATTCCTCGTGACAAACCCTCATTGTTCCTAAAGATGGCAATAAAATTCTAATACAATATTGTTGTAGTAGCCCACAAATCAAGATGAACTTTAATCTCTTCCATCCCATTCCAAAGGTTGGAAATATAGTGTCAAAATATTTTTAAAGACAATGAAACAATGCAAGATATTGGTTTTATTATTGTGATATTTAGTGGAGAAAGGTGGTCCATAATTTAAATTATAACTTCTAAAACAAAAGTGGCCTTTAACACTTTTTTCATGGCTTTATATCATAGGCTAATGTTCATTTCCAAAATAATTCCATAAATAATTGCTAAAATGGACTAGCCATAATGGTGTAACAATTAGAGGGATTATTTTTATCTTTGTTGTTAAAAATAGGTACAATTAGGCTTTGCATGTAAAGTTTAAGGAACCCATCTTTATTGTTAAATTCAAGCGCGGGTGTATGTGAAGGATATGGATAAGTTCTCCAATTAAAAAAAAAGCATAGTGGTTTCCTTCAATTTGGTTGGCTTTACCAATTGTGTAGGTTTATTATCCTTAAATTCTATCTTTATAAAGAGAAAACAAAAGAAAAAATTCATCCTCCATAAGAATGTTTCTAATGGTGGCCATGACATTAGAAAATTTGTAAATATTTTTAAGATAATAATTCCAATTCATCAAGCGAATCATATTATTTTCTTTAGCTTTACTAATTAGAGTTTATCTTTAGAACTATTTAGAATAAAGGTGAGAAAGGCATAAGAGATGCTCTTGCTTTCTATTAATATAATACACATTTTCGCCCCTTTAATAAGGGTTTTGCATATACATATCTTATCAAGTTTAGAAGCTTATCAAATGGCTTTCCTAGTTATTTCATATTTGTCATCATACCAAGAATTGGTCATGCTATTAAGCCTTTTACAAGAAGGATCTTCCATTGTGCATGGAAACATTTATAATTATGGCTGAAAATTTATGATGAGATTCAAGCTCATGGTCATTTAAAAGGTCAAAATTGACTATTTAGGTGGATACAAAGAATCACATATTCACAAGAAATTACTACCTTAACCGTGAATACAATTCATTTGATTGACCTTTAGCCATGTCACTATACCATAGCAAATTATTAAGTCATGGGAACTATAAATCTTGACTAACTTTGTACCAAACAAATTCCCCATCACCTCCTTAGAGTTTTTGTTGTATCTATTGGCTAAAATGAGTCTTTCATCTAATTGTAATGGATTAAGGTTGTAATTATTACTTAAGATAATATCTTGATTATTTACATTTCTAGCATTAAAATCTCCTAACAAAAAGATATTACTTTCATTTATTAAATTGGAAATATATTTTTGTAGGGTATAGTGACAATTTATGTCTAGATTGTTTTTCTTATGAGTAGTAGAATTGATAGATGTGAAACAAAAAATTGATATATAGATTTTCATAACATTAGTGCGAGATATTTCTATCCAATTATATTAATTTCACAATTCTATCTTATGAACCTGAATATGAGCAACATTCTTTCTTATGTGAGAAGCTATGCCTACAACTCCTTTGTGATAAGATTGCTTGTTCATGCCAACCAAAAGACAATTTCTTATATGACCCTAGAATCCTCATGCTACAAGGTTTTAACTAGAAAAATAATATCAATTTCACTTGAGATCCAACTTAATATAGAACCTTTTTCCCATGCAAAACTAGGAAATCTTGACAAAAAAATCTAAAATATTTCAAATTCTTATTTTATAGGATCATTTTGCTCTCTATTTTTAATAATGACTTTTCAATTTATAATTATTATTCATTTTCATTTATTTCGATCTTAATTTTTTTTTCTCCACATATTTACTTGTTTTCAAATGACATATATGATAATTGAAATAATATTTTGGTGCTATATTTTGAAGCACCAATTTTATTAATATAACATGTGTATACTTTTTTTTATTA
>APFE031233402.1:711-28384 GCA_000404065.3 Pinus taeda | reverse complement strand
TTTTGTTTGTTTGTTTTTTAAAGTTTTTTTTGAAAAATATTCTTTTTAATATAAATTGTTGTATCTAATGCATGAACTTTGGATGTGCTTGGTACATAGGATGTTATAGATAAAGGTTTTTAACTATAAATTATTTTATTAGTGTCATTTTGTTGGTTTAATGATAAATTTTATTATATTACAATTGAACAAAGAGAATCTATTTTTTACACTTGTGCAAAACACTTGTTCACCACATATGTTTGATCATCTATGTGAGGATGATATGTAATAGTCATATTTAATTGTGTACCTTGAAGTTTTAATAACTCCTACCAAAATTTTCTAGTGAATTTAGGGCCTCAGTTTGAAACAATTGAAGTAAACATGTAATTTAGCTTGAAGATATGATTCATGAAGGTCTCAACAACAAAGGAAGGAGTGAAAGGATGAGCTAGGGCACATCAATGAGAACCTTTTGAAAGATGATCTATCACCACCATAATCACTATTTTGTTTCTTGCTTTTGGAAGTCCCACAATAAAATCTCATGAAATGTCTATCCAAAATTGTGTTTGGGTTGGTAGAGGTTGCAATGGCCCTAGTCATTTATTATCTCTCCCTTGTTTCTTTCGAAATCATGAAAATATACTAAAATATTTTGGATATCTAATTTCTTGCTTTCTTAGAAGAATGAATGCTTACTTCTTTCATATGTTTTATAAAATCTAGAGTGTCTAGCTATTGGTGATGAGTGTAGGTAATCTAAAACTCATCATTTTAGGGTTGAATATTTTTCCAATACATTGCACCCTTTATACCACAATGTATATTTTTACTATGTATAATTTTTGGGAGGTTTAGGATCTGTTTGAAGTTGTTGGATAAGTTACCCCAAAGAAACATTTGCTAGAGATTCCATATCGACTTCCTCATGTCATATTGGACTTGAATGATAAGGAAAGGAGTGATACATCCTCTTCAAATTGTCTGGATAAGGCCTCAACTACATCATTCTCTTACTCTTCTTATATATGATCTCATAATCATATCCCAACATCTTGGTGACCCATTGATGTTTCTTTGGTGAAGACAATCATTGCTCAAGGAATTACTTTAGATTATGATAGTCAATGTTGATTTCAAAATTCATTTTTATAAGATATGGATTCTAAGTCTTAATTGCATGAAGGATAGCCATCGATTCCTTCTCATATGTGGATTTCCCCAAATTGTTGTCACATAATTAATTACTAGTGAATCCCAACGGGCATTGATCTTGTATCAACATTTCTCCTAGAACTCTTCTTGAGGGATAACATTCCAAGAAAAAAGTCTCATTAAAGTCAGTCACAAGTAATATTGGAGTAGTGAAAACGAATTTGTTTAAAGTAGTGAATGCTTGTATTTATTCCTTAGTCTAGAAAAAGGCATTCATTTTATATAGCAAAGTTAGGGGAGCTACAATTACCCTATAAATTTTCACAAATTTCATGTGGTTACCTATAATTCCTAAAAATCCCCTTAAACGCTTTATTTTTTTGAAATGTGCAAAGTATTTCATAACCTCTAGTTTCTTAGATCAACTCATACTCCTTCCTAATTTACAATGTGAATGTTAATATTAATAGTTTCATGGATATCAACTATATTTTTCATTTCAATACCACAACAATAACTTCGTCATCAAATGAACCAAAACATAATAACAATGGTTTACCATAAAGGTTATAGTTTATTAATTTTAGTATTTATGTGAAGCATAAAGTTGACTTCCTTTTCTAGGCATCTCATTCTAATTTTTATAAGGTTATTTATGTAATTAAAATTGATCAATCTTTAGTTTACTTAAATTATTTTTATGTTGTAATTGTAATCTACCAAAATGGATTAGCCAACACTAATACCTCATCTCACGTTTCTTTAACTAAGGTTTCATTAGTGGGAAACTGATGTAAGTAGATCTCTTACACAAACCCTTGAATTACCTGACAATTAGATGACTCATGAGAGAGTTTGTTTTTGGTCATTCCTTCTATTAATTGGTGATAATCATTGTTTGTAGCTAAACCACCACACCTCACTAGCAATACCTAACTATATATTTCACACATATTGCCAAGGATTGAACCTTTAACACTTGATAGCTATACCATATAATCCCAAAACCTACTGTTGTGTCCTAGAACTAGGCATATTGACATATCAGGAACCTAGGGAAAACTAGCTCATAACCCTTTTTGTATTAGGACGATATGATAGATGACACTATATGGTCTATTTTCCATCATTTGACAACAACAACACTAGATGGTGAGCCCACTAGTATATTGATGGTCGACAAATATCATAATCCTAGCATACCCCTAACCTAAAACTTCGATATGGGTTATATTTCACTAGATAGAAAATTAATAGAGGGGAGAGTTACTTGAGATTCTTATTATTTGAAAACTAAAGGATCAAGATATCAATATCTCAACCAAAACCAATATAAAGAAAAGCCTTGACAAACCATTAAGGCTCAAGATGAAACCCTGCAATGTAACCATTTGAGAACGAATCATGTTTATGATAGACGATGATGTATAAACTCCATGTGGTTGGGGAAACATAAAAAAGGGCACATGTCACATTGTACACATGTTATATGATGTTAGTAAGATAGGAGATGCAATGGTAGTCTAATCTGAGAGCACGAGTTGATGGGTTGAGTTGGCATTAGCCCTCAACTTATCGAGAGAATGTATTTCACCCTCATAATATTTTTCATGAAATCCTAATACCATAGTATGGTATATCTATATATCATATATTTTGTTCTAAGGTATATTAGTGACATGGCCATATCAACATATTGCCATATTGGCAGATTTACACATTTGCATGAATTATCGATATTCTCATATCACCACATCAAATGAAAGGGGAGTCACAATATACCAACATATTGGATGAATTGATAGTTGTCGTATATTAGCACATCAAATGAATCAAGAGCCACAATATATTAGCATGTTGTATGAATTGGAGTTATAGTACATTGTTATTGGTAAAACTAGTGTCCATTCAGAGCTGCTAGTCCCACTAAGACGGGTAGCTATCTTAGAAACAAACAAACTAAAGTTACTTGTGTTTTCCTTTATGAGAGATAGATGAGAGAGAAGCATAGAGCACCAACCTCAGTCTCTCGCTTGGCTCCTTTCTTGTTTCCTCCCTCCTTTGACAGAGCTTCACCACTCTTTCCTCACTTGTCCTGCTCAAATCACACCTATAGAGTCAAAGCAGCATAATACCATCAAAGCATAGAGATCTATAACCATAAACAATATAGGATCAGATGTATATTAACCATACAAATGCATACACCAATACAAGATTTAGAAATATACAAGTAGATGGAGGAAAACTCAAATAGCTTTATTGATAGAAGTAGTAGAAGAGAGTATTACAACCCAGCAGTTTGATCCAGCGCCATCCTCCCAACATGAAAGCCCTCTTCACCTCATGAAAAGCTAGATCACCCAACACTACAATGTGTCACAGAGAAACCAACAACACTTCGTTACAAAATACAAAATTCAAGCCTCTAGATCTCTAGGATGAGGGATCCATATATAGATATTTGTTGGGGGGTGATTCAGCTTATGGGATTTTGATTAGTGTCATTTCACTGATAATACTTAGAGATTTCATGATCTCTTACTCATCCCTGGGTGAATTCAGAGAGGCAAGTGTCATATGAGCAGTGTCTAGAAGATTCCCTGGGTTTCCACCTAGCAAACTGCCTCTGCCATTTGTATACTCTTGCCCATCACACCCTACATAAGGGATTTTTAGTATGCATCACACCCTGACCATGGAGCAGGTGAGATGGTCCAGTTTTAACCAGTTCTGAGTAGTTTTTTAGGGAGAACTTCTGGGAAATGATGTAATCAGCTGACCTTGTTACTCTAGGGTCTGAAACAACACTTTTAGGGTCTTAGAAGCCCTTGGTTTATGGACATATGTGATTAGGGTTAAGTGCCCAAATATGTTTATAACAGTTCCCCCCTAAAGCATGAGGTCATAAATCTTCTGATGTCGGGTGAAATGCTTTATCATGAGGATCTGAGGTTTTTCGAACTGGAAGATGACCTGTAATAAGATACAATATAATACATTATCTTCATAATATTTTCATGATCTAGCTGAGGCGGGAATTCCCATGCTCACCTTTATAAATTCATCTTCATGTACATGGGACAGACAATCGTCTGTGTGGCAGACTGATGATTCTGGTAGAGAAATCATCCCTTGGCTTGGATGATTATCTGTGCAGCTATGATGTACATTTGATGTCTTTATTTTCCTTGAATATATCGCAGCCTAGATGGATGAAACTAGATCCGGGGTCTTCAAACTCGTTCACTCTTCGCTCGAAGTACAAGTCGATCCATATACAAAGATGTTCTAATGTCGAACATGGAAAGACATCGCCTAATTACTAGCCAATGATGTAAGCTATTAACAAGCACGAGAGGAATTATCGATAATGATAATGACCCTCAAGGTATTGCAGTACAATTCACGTGGTGTGAATACATGAGTCGATGTCAAACACGACGTAAAAGATTTCGGTTGAAGGCCATTGATGTAAACCTGTCGCCACAAGTGAGGAACTTGCCATTGAGGCATGCAAGCTTCAAAGTACTGAAAGGGTTGTTCCTAAGTCGACTTCTTGGATAATGAGCTGATGTCGACAAGAAGTGACCCGTCGTAGGAGGGCCTTAATGAATCCCACATCTATGACGCAGAATGGAGCAAATGATTTTGTGGAGGTGAAATCAATCTGATGATACAAGGTTCAGGGTGGCGTTCATGAAAGAATGGAGTGTGGAGGTATTGCAACAGATGAGGCGTTAGCTAGGTTGGTGAATTCTCTAAGCGACTTCTCTTGAACATATCGGTGACACTGAAATGAATTGGTAGCGTTAACCCCAAAAATGGATGGTACAGAGGACCAATGGTGATATGACCGGTGAACAGAATAACTCAATCCGACTCAATCATGGTGATGGAGTGAAAGTGTCATGTTCAAGAGCGACCTGCTACCAATAAAGTTCTTCAAGTTTTCTTCCTAATTTTTCCCCAGTCATTTCTAACTAGTACCTCTTTATTTTTGTCAACCTTGAGGCGGATAACATTTTCTTGTTCTATAATTTTCCCTTCAGGTAAGCCTGTCGCTATGTTTTAGCGAGCCTAGCGACACTGAGACTTGCTCTTGTCTGTAATGGACAAGTTCGTCGCTATTGTTTTAACGAGTTTAATGAAAAAGATAACTCGGTCCTTTTCAGTTTTAGAGAGTCTGAAAAGAGATGGAAAGGAAACTCCAATAATCCTTTTTCATAGTATAATCCCTTAATTTTGAAAAAGTATAAAATAATACGAAAGGGATGAATTTTCCGATCACTTTAATGAGCTGAAAAAGACAAGCGCTCGATCATTTTGTGTAATGATCCCTCGGGTCCAAAAAGATTAAAATATAGAGGAGGGATGACACTTCCAATTATTTTAGTGAGCTGGAGAGACCAATTGGTTGGCAATATTTTTATATTTTACAAGTCTAAAAAGAGCTTAAAAGAGACTCGTCTTTGAGGAACGAGTGATATTTTTGGGTAGCAGTTGGTTCCAGGTAAGTTCTGGAAATTTTCAGTCACGGTAGTGTAAAGAAGATGGCTAACAGAATCACTCGTCACAACTGTTCCTCAAAAGGGTAAAAAATCAAGTGGAGGCAGATGATCGGATAAAAAGTGGAGGTGATGGTAAGAACACGACCAAGGCTCAAAAGCTGATAGTAATGTGAAGGTTATTTACTGAAAGTGGGTTCATTTTTTAATGAGCTTGAACTCTGGGGGAACATATGCTCATAACTAGGTTAATTTTTTAGTGAGCTTAAACTTTGCGGAAACATTGCTCATGCCAGTCATATAATAAGGATGTATCTCATTAGTAGGTTCATTTTTAGGGAGCTTTCCCCATGCGCAACTTTGCTTCAGAGCCTTTTGTATGCAAGCTAGGAATGACCAACCTATGAGGTTAAAGGGTTGAGAGCCCACAAACTAAGAAAATGAAAGGTCATTTTTCACTCACATGCAAAAGGTTTGCATGCCCCCAGGTATAAAGAGAAGTAGAGTTTCCAGGTTACAATATGGAATTTCTTGCATTAAAGCAAGGTTGTTTCGTCTGCATTTGCAGAAAAAACACTTCCTTGGCTCTGTCCATCGAAATAGACAAAGGTGAATGGTGGGAGCTTACACTCACATAACGTTTGATGAGGGAATCCTTTTCCAGTCTAATCCCATTTTCCTAAACGGACGGGTGTGTCAGAATAGTCATATATCCTACGCGAAAACCTACCTTATATCTGGGGTTTTCCTGCCAAAGCAGACCAGGGTGCATGCCCCTTGGGTTTAGTCACATTCACCAAATCACTCGCGCTCATCAGGTGGACGGATTGGAGGTTGATGAGACATTCCTTGTGAAAAAGACTAGTTAGGGATGGTATTTGACTAGTAGCCATGTTTGAACCAGGAAACGAAAGCTGGTCTACGAGTTGGATCATTCTGCCTTCATACGGGAAACACACCACCCTAAAGAGTGAGGAAACAATAGCTCCCATGCTATAAATGTAGTCACATCCAAGGATTAGATTGTAATATAATGGCCCTTGGACTACCATCACGTTCAGATAAATGGCTTTCCTTCTCAAAGTTATAGGAAAATTTGGAAGGATCCCTAATAGTTGACTGGTTCCTTTGTTGAAGCCTGACAGATTTCGAATCTCAGGCAGAAGTGATGGTGAACCAAGTTATTTCCAAGTAGTTAAGGAAAGGATACTCACGGAAGCCCCTTCATCTACAATAGTACCAGCCATGATCATTCTATAAGCTTGTACTATGATTCAGAATGCTACATTAGATGGTAGGCGAGGTCTCCTTAGTAGATTCCAATCGAAGGAAACGACTAGATTGCTCAGAGGAGGGACCGAATAAACAACCGAATGAACCTCTGATGAACTTCCTTCCTACAGTAAAGGAATGGGTAGATTTCCCCCAGGTTCATCAGATTCTGTGTTAACAAAAATAATTTGAATGGTGTCGTTCTCAATCTCTTTGGTGACTGTATCATCTGAAGGTGGACCTTCTAAAGAAAAGACTGGGTCGACTGCTATCTCGACCTGTTGACATTGGTCCAGTGTGGAATCAGAGGGTTTATCTTCAATGATAGGTGCTTCGACCGACAAAAAAGGTGTGTCAGTTGGATTTTCAACTAGCGGTGGACTCGACAAGAGTTTCTTGTATCCAAGAGGAAGTTGCTGCAGTGAAGCAGGATGGTTATCCAAGACTCTTTTAGCTTCGTCCAGGAAAGGACAACGATGGCAGGCATGATCACCTTCACACAGTCTACAATGAAATTTAGATCTTCCTTTTTGTCCATTGACTTCATTTTCACTGGTTGATGGTGTACTCTCAACATGATCATCAGAGGTTGAAGACACCGAATTGTGCAAGCGGGGAGACCAGTCCCTTAAGATCTGTGGGATGCAAGGACAATCTCGATGATAGTAGTCTCCTTTGCAAATGACACATGGAGATTTAGGTATGGATGGTGCAGTGTGTGGATTTTCACCAGACAATGCATGGTTCCCCCCTTTTTTCGTTGGCTTCTTCTTCTTCTTCTCCTTCCCTTTCTTCTTCTTCTCAATTACTTGGTTTTTAGTGTTATTAGTTTCACCAAGTGAAGAGGAAGAAGGAGAGGGAGAAACAAATGAAGTAGAAGGTGGGGGAGCAACTCTAGTATCATCTGGTTGCTAATTTGATTGCTCATGAACTATTGTGTTTTGAACAACAACGATAAAGAAAAGCCATATTGGCAGGTCGATTATAAGTCCTGGAAGGTATAAAGTAGCCATACGAGGGGCACCAACATCTCCCCAAGAGGAAAAGGTACTAGGATTCCCCCAAAGGGGAAATCCTTGATTGGTGGACTCCATTTTCTCAACTTAAGACCAATGAGGGAACAGTGATGTTATTCCGATTAAAATAAATTTTATGATGCTTTGACACAACTTGCTTTTTCAATTTTAAAGAGTCAAGAAAAAGCTAAAGATGACTCTAGTCGCCTTCAATTTTTAATGAGTCTGAAGTGACAAGTGCTTAGATGGACATTTTCTTTTAAGGAGTTTGAAAAGGAATGAAAATTACTACTTTGGAAATCTAGACAGAGGGGTTACCAAACCAATCGCAAAACTACAAAATACTTTTTACGTACGGCAATCAATCTTCCCGAATGTTGTGTTTAGTTCATTGCGATTGATAGGGCGTCAGGCATGACTTCCTAAGGATAATGGATATAGCCTATTGTGGTCTCCCAATATATACTCAATGGTACGTAGGATCACAAGTCCGTACTGTCACTTGTCGTATCAAGGAGGAGGAATCACCCAACCTATGATGAAAATGATATTTACTAGGCTTTACGACATCAGAATATGTCTCTGGCCTAGACTTCTAGATGTTGTGCGTTAGGTTCCAAAGTGTTTTTATGTTCATTGAGGTTTATTTTACAGTTGATCTTTCTTAAGAAGTTTTCCTTTAAGGTTCAACGCGTGATGTAGATATACAATTCCTAAATATGCAATCTAAGATGATAAACAATCGTTTACTTCCTTTTTGCAATGAAAATCCTAGCTACTAAGGAAAGAGAAATAAAATTCTTTCAACATAGAGCAGAGAGCACACACTAATATGCACTGTCCTAAATCAATTTCCGCATGCAGTCTAAATGCAAATGCACATGGATGTATTTTTTTATTTCAGTTTCCTTAATGTGAGAATGACAAAAAGAAAACTAAGTACAAATCTGAACTACTTTTCCTCAAAGCGACACTTTAGCAATTTCTTGTTCAAAAATGAAAGGAAGATTAAGATGACAATTTCAATTTTGACTTGAAAACTACTTTCGACACTTCAAAGAATTGATGATTCAAATCAAATACAATGGAAAAATCATAATCAACTATCTAAAAGAGGAAGACTTTATGACACTCTCTTCTTTGACTGAAAACGACACTTGTGACACTTCCAAATCAAAATATGACAGTTTGATTAAGCTACTTTTTAGAAAGGAAAATTGTAAATGATGAAAAATACATAAAAAATATTCACAATTCTTTATCGATGGAGGCTTGAATTTTGTATTTTGTAAGGAAGTTCTATTGGTTTCTCTGTGACACATTGTAGTGTTGGGTGATCTAGCTTTTCATGAGGTGAAGAGGGCTTTCATTCTGGGAGGATGGTGCTAGATCAGACCGCTGGATCAAATCAAAAGATGACAGTTCGATTAAGCTACTGTTTACAAAGGAGAATTGTAAATGATGAAAAATACATAAAAGACATTCACAATTCTTTATCAATGAAGGCTGAATAATGCAAAGGAAGAAGGTTTCAACAGTGATATACTGATCATAGACAACAAAAGTACTAAATAGAGTTGAAAACAATGAAGAAAAAACCAAAATTTGGAGGCAGAAAGAGTCTCATTGAATCATCGCACCTGTAACATAGGGAAATAGGGATGCATTTCACCTACAACACATGGGAGGTGTGATGCATCCAGGTTGCCAATGAGAGACAATACGATGGTATAGGGATGAGACTGAGTTTGGTTTTCACTCACAATTTGCAACTAAGTTCACGGATTTAGGCTGAGCTAATGATAGGCAGTAAACACAAAGTATAGGGGCTGATCTAATGAGGTTATTCGAGCTACCACTAGGGCACTTAGGATGTTTGCAATTCAGATGTTTTGTTCATAAACTAACCCAGAGATTGACTGAAGCAGTGTTGATCTACTTTGCAGTTGCATAGAAAATGCAGTTCAAAGGCTAACTGTCTTAACTTCAGGCTCCGTCTGTAGTTTATAAAGCAAACAATAGTAACTAACAATCAAAATATTCACTCCCTAGTGGAGTCGCCATTTTGTTATCGGGAAAACTAGTGTCCATTCAGAACTACTAGTCCCACTAAGATGGGTAGCTATCTTAGAAACAAACAAACTAAAGTTACTTGTGTTTTCCTTTATGAGAGATAGATGAGAGAGAAACAGAGAGTACCAACCTCAGTCTTTCGCTTGGTTCCTTGCTTGTTTCCTCCCTCCTTTGGCGGAGCTTCACCACTCTTTCCTCACTTGTCCCACTTGAATGAACACCTATAGAGTCAAAGCAGCATAATACCATCAAAGCATAGAGATCTATAACCATAAACAATATAGGATTAGATGTATATTAACCATACAAATGCATACACAAATACACGATTAAAAAATATACAATAATATGGAGGAAAAATCAAATAGATTTATTGATAGAAGTAGTAGAAGAGAGAATTACAACCCAATGGTCTGATCCAGTGCCATCCTCCCAGCATGAAAGCCCTCTTCACCTCATGAAAAGATAGATCACCCAACACTACAATGCTTCACAGAGAAACCAACAACACTTCCTTCCAAAGTACAAAATTCCAGCCTCTAGATCTCTAGAATGAGGGATCCATATATAGATATTTGTAGGGGGTGAGTCATATTTTGGGATTTTTTATTAGTGTCACTTCTCTAATAGTTCTTGGTTCCACTTGGAGATTTCATGATCTCTTACTCATCCCTGGGCGAATTCAGAGAGGCAAGTTTCAAATGAGAAGTTCCTAGAAGATTCTTTGGGTTTCCACCTAGTAAACTACCTCTGCCATTTGTCTGCTCTCGCTCATTGCACCCTACAAAAGGGCTTTTCAGTATGCATCGCACCCTCTATGTGTAACAGGTGAGATGCATCACACCCTCAGCATGGAGTAGTCTGTATGTGTTATAGACATATTTGGGCACTGCAACCCCAATCATATATGTCCATAAACCAAGGGCTTCTGAGTCCCTAAAAGTGTTGTTTCATACCCTAAAGGAACAAGGTCAGTTGATTACATTATCTCCTAGAAGTTCTCCACAGAAAACTACTCAGAACTGGTCAAAACTGGACCATACAGATTTCTCAGTGCAAAGGGTGCGATGCATGTCACCTGCCACATGCAAAAAGTGCGATGCATACTAAAAATCCCTTCTGTAGGGTGCAATGGGCGAGAGTAGACAAATGGCAGAGATAGTTTGCAAGGTGGATGATCATGGAACCTTCCAGAAACTTCTCCTGTGACACTTGCCTCTTTGAGTTTGCCCAGGGATGAGTAAGAGATCATGAATCTCCAAGTGGAACAAAGAACTATTAAAGAGAGGAAACTAATCAAAATCCCGAAAGCTGACTCACCCCCCTGCAAACATCTATATATGGATCCCTCATCCCAGAGATCCAGAGGCTGGAATCTTATATCTTGTAAGGAAGTGTTGCTGGTTTCCTGGTGGAACATCATAGTGTTGGGTGATCTAAACTTATTAGGTGAAGAAGGGCTTTCATGCTGGGAGGATGACGCTGGGTCAAATCAATGGGTTGTAATCCTCTCTTCTAATCTTTACATCAATAAAGCTATTCATGTTTTCCTCCACATTCTTGTATGTCTAATAATATATGCATTTGTGTGGTCAATATATATCTGGTCCTATATTGTTTATGATTGTAGATCTCTGCACTTCAAAGGTATTATGCTCCTTTGACTTTACAGGTACTCTTTGAAGTGGGATAACCAAGGAAGGAGCGACAAAGATCTGTCAGAGGGGAGAAGGAACAAGCAAGGGACCAAGCGAAAGATTGAGGTTGGTATTCTTTGCTCCTCTCCTATCTACTTCTCATAAAGGAAAATGAAAGTAACTTTAGCTTGTTTGTTTCTAAGATAGCTACCCATCTTAGTGGGACTAGCAGCTTTGCATAGATACTAGATTTCCCGATAACAATACGGTCCAGTTTTGACCAGTTCTAAGCAGTTTTTCAAGGAGAACTTTTGCGAAATGATGTAATCAGTTGACCTTGTTCCTTTAGGGTATGAAACAACACTTTTAGGGGCTTAGAAGCCCTTGGTTTATGGACATATGTGATTGGGGTTGCTGGGTAATATACTGATCATAGACAACAAAAGTCCTGAATAGAGATGAAAACAATGAAGAAAAAACCAAAATCTAGGGGCAGAAACAGTCTCATTCAATCATTGCACCTGTAACACAAGGAAACATGGATGCATCTCACCTGCGACACATGGGAGGTGCGATGCATCCAGGTTGCCAATGAGAGACAGTGTGATGGTCCAGGGATGAGACGAAGCTCGGTTTTCACTCACAGTTTGCAGCTAAGTTCAGGGATTTAGGCTGAGCTAATGATAGGCAGTAAACACAAAGTATAGGGGCTGATCTAATGAGATTATTTGAGCTACCACCAGGGAACTTAGGATGTTTGCAAGTCAAATGTTCTGTTCATAAACTAACTCGGAGAATGACTTAAGCAATATTGATCTACTTTGCAGTTGCATAGCAAAAGCAGTTCGAAGGCTAGCTGGCTTAACTTCAGGCTCTGTCTGTAGTTTATAAAGCAAACAATAGTAACTAACAATCAAAATATTCATTCCCCAGCGGAGTCACCATTTTTTATTGGGAAAACTAGTGTCCATTCAGAGCTGCTAGTCCCACTAAGACGAGTAGCTATCTTAGAAACAAACAAACTAAAGTTACTTGTGTTTTCCTTTATGAGAGATAGATGAGAGAAAAGCAGAGAGTACCAACCTCAGTCTTTCGCTTGGCTCCTTGCTTGTTTCCTCCCTCCTTTGACAGAGCTTCGCTACTCTTTCCTCACTTGTCCCACTCAAAGAACACCTATAGAATCAAAACAACATAATACCATCAAAGCATAGAGATCTATAACCAATAACAATATAGGATCAGATGTATATTAACCATACAAATGCATACACTAATACAAGATTCAGAAATATACAAGTATATGGAGGAAAACTCAAATAGCTTTATTGGTAGAAGTAGTAGAAGAGAGGATTACAACCCAGCGGCCTGATCCAGTGCCATCCTCCCAGCATGAAAGCCCTCTTCACCTCATGAAAAGCTAGATCACCCAACACTACAATGTGTCACAGAGAAACCAATAGCACTTCCTTACAAAATACAAAATTCAAGCCTCTGGATCTCTAGGATGAGGGATCCATATATAGATATTTGCAAGGGGGTGAGTCAACTTTTGGGATTTTGGTTAGTGTCATTTCACTGATAGTTCTTGGTTCCAATTGGAGATTTCATGATCTCTTACTCATCCTTAGGCGAATTCAGAGAGGCAAGTGTCATATGAGCAGTTTCTAGAAGATTCCCTGGGTTTCCACCTAGCGAACTGCCTCTGTCATTTGTCTACTCTCGCCCATCACACCCTACATAAGGGCTTTTCAGTATGCATCGCACCCCCCATGTGTAATAGGTGAGATGCATCGCACCGTGATCATGGAGCAGGTGAGATGGTCCAGTTTTGACCAATTCTAAGTAGTTTTTCAAGGAGAATTTCTAGGAAATGATGTAATCAGCTGACCTTGTTCCTCTAGGGTATGAAACAACACTTTTAGGGTCTTAGAAGCCCTTGGTTTATGGACATATGTGATTGGGGTTGCAGTGCCGAAATATGTCTATAACATACATCAACGTATCAGAAGCACATGAGAACAAGGAAGTGTAATGTTTAAAATTTAATGATATAGTGATATGCTTGGTATTTCATTTGGGGAACATAAATGGAGCATGTGTGATGCCACATGGCTAAGGTTTACCATCTGTCAGGCCGAGTGGATGACAGGGGTTAATGATTTGGCCCTAAAAGTGGAAATATTTAAAAGGGCATAAATTTGTGCTTCAACTCATAATTGAGTGATATTTATACTATTGGAAAGCTCTTAATGAGAAGAAGATGATGACAATGTCATAATCATGACTTGAGATGAAAAAAGAAAGATAATATTTTATCCATCTATAACATGAAACTTAAGGGTTGATTTCTTATACCCCACATCCTTAATCAAGGTAAGAGGTTGCATATGTTTAGTAATCTAGAGGCTGATTTTCTATTGATCTTCAAGTTATGATTATGAGTCCTTACTTTCTATATAAGTTATACCCTTACTTCAATACTACATTAAGAACCTTATTCTTGAGTCCCTCTAGGTGAGTTAATCCCTTGATAGAAATAAACAAATGTTTGACTGAGATAACAATCCATTTACCTAGAAGCTTGAAGGGAATAATTACCTCAAAATTGAGTGATATAGAATCATTGTTAGAAATAAGTGAAAAAATTTAATTTAAATTGAATATTTACATCTAATTGATTTATCCATGCATATGACTTTCAACCTTGTTATCAATATCAAACAATTTTTTTTGGATGTGTATGTGGTTAGATCAATTGGGGCATTACATGTGGTATTAGTGTGAGGTTACAATGGTATTTCCTAATGAGCCGATGCACGTTGATAAATTTTTTTGGAATAGAATTGTGTAGAGGAGTAAGTCCATCAAACATTCTGGGTGGACACTCCACGAATCATCGAGGACTAGAAAGGTAAAATATGTCAAGTGAATGTTAAGCAGTCCTCTAAATAGATAAGGTTACCAAGTAGCCATTAGATGAAACCAATAAATTAATTTATTAAATGGAATACTGGACTAGTGGATCCAAATAAAATATTATATAAAATATATTAAAAGTCTAAATAGTAAATAAATTATAAAGGGATAGGGGTCATGAATATTAAATGGGTAACTATATATATATACTAGTATATATTTATATATATATATATATGTATTATATATATTATATATATATATATATATATAATAGTATATATATCGGGTATAAGTATGAATCCAAACTAATCTATAATAATAATTATTTTTATTATGTGTAAATTATTAGAAACGAAGGAGGGGGCAAACGAAGAAGGGGCCTAAAAGAGAGAGGACATGGTTATACACAAATACATACATACATACATACATACATACATATATATATAGAAAAATTGAAAAAAATATGAGTATGGATCAAAGATGAATGAAGATTAGGGAAATTGAATTAGAATGAGATCTGACATTATATCAACATAATCAAAGGAAAGGATGAAATTAAGGGGAGGGGAGAAAGGGAAAGGTTAAATACCGTAGAAATGGGTAAGAGGGGGGTGGGGGAGACAAGAAACAATAAATAAATTATATAGTGAGTTGATGGATTATAATATTTTAGGATTGGATTATCATATAGCCATCTTCCCTATTCAAATTATTGGGGTCTTCTCAATATTGAGAGTTCTCTAACGATACAAGAATTATAAAAGGAACATATGCTAGGATTTTAGATTGGTAAAAAAAAATAAGGTTCTTAGAAAAATAATAATTATTATAGAATAATAATTTGGATTCATTCTTATACCCCTTGGATAGATATATTTATTGTTACCCATTTAATCTTCACACCCCCTACCTCTCTCTAATTTATTTATTATTTATACCTTTATTATGTTTCATATAATATTTTATTTAGACCCATTGATCTAGTATTCTGATTAATAAATTCATTTATTAATTTCCTCTAACAACTACTTCGTAACCTTATCTATTTAAAAAACTCCTCAACACTCGCTTAGACATGTTTTAGCTTTTTTCCGATTATGATGATGGAATGTCCACTCGAAAAGTTGGACGAACTTACTCCTCTACACAGTTCTCTTTCAGGAAATACTATCAACATTTGTAGTTATTTATAGAATGGTAAAAAATCATTGTCTAAAAGAGGTAATGTGCATCATTTTTGTTTTAACTTATATAGAGCAGTGCACTAATGGGTATATAACAAGTTAGGGAGAAACAAATAGGTATATATTAAACTTATACATCTTATGGGTCATGAAAACCTTAAATTCAAGCCTCAATTGGTAAATCAATTTTCATGGGGTGTCATGTCAAAATAAAAGGGGTTATGGAGAGAACCTCATATGGTTAGTAAAGGAATATATTTCAATGCTTGTTATATGAAAATATACCTTAATATAAAATTATTTTTACATTAGAAACTTTGAGAATAAAATAGAATTCATGACTGTAAGTTTAGAAAGTATATTATCAAAAGAACGTATTCATATCATCTATGAATGTGAATTCATGGACACACATAGATTTAAGTTGGTAATATTATTTTGTGCGTAAACGTAGGTTTTAATGTCAAGTACATAACATTTCATTAAAATATAATTCAATATAAGATTGATATTATGAACAAAAGATACACGAAAATGATAACTATTAACATCATATAGATGTAGATAATTAGTGCAACAATTATGTGTCTTTATCCTGAATGATAATAATTACTTTAAATAATAAAAATAGGTATAATAAAGTGTACTAGTGGAGATGAAAGAAAAGATATGACAACTTATATAGGTAAGGAATAAGTTGAGTTCTATAACACTAATTAAATGAGATTAGAGAACTCGTTTGTGATCCTAAACAATATTATATTATTAAATATAATAAAGTGGGTAGTATGCCCCCAAAAACAAGAAATATAAAATAAATAGTAATAGATTGGTCTATAGATGAACCATACATGGGAAGAGAAAACATTTGAATTCGTGATCATACATTTATTAGCGAATTATGAAATCATGGTAAGATAAGAAACATAGGGTAAGATGATCAAAAACTTTTCAAGGTGATTATAATGGAAGGTAGACTTTAAATAAAACAAAGTAAAACAAAATAGTTGGATTGAATAAAATCCTAGAAGATAAACGAATTGATTGGAAATTGTGATGCCCCAATCGATATACATTGTTGTGAGGCTTGACTAATAATGGGACTAAATGAAAATAAGAGAGAATGAGAGATATAATTTATCCATATGAATTACACACTCGTGTCCTAGATCTTAATACTCTATTCATAGATTATTAAGAGTATTCATGGATATATAGTCATGTAGATTACATGACTATAGTAAATTGGTCACCTATGTCAATTAATGTATATAAATATTCTTATATAAATATTTGTATGAGAATTATAAAATAAAATACATGTTGGACGTAATCAAAGGTGTTATTTAGTTCTTCTAGTTATGATAATCCTTGGAGAGGGAAACACATCATAAACCAAACAATATTCTCACTTTCAATAATTCATATAGATCAAGATTTTAAATCTATATGAATTCAAATACCTTTAATTTAATACCCAATCATTCTCAATTTTACAATATGAGGGTCATAGGTACCTATAGACCACTTACAAGGAGAAATTATATAGTCTGCATCTTGTAACTATATCTCCATCTCTTTGAGCCTACCGAAATAAGCTCTTTCTTCTCATATTCCAATGTTTTCAACTGCTTCCACAAATCAACACTTTCTCTTTCCTTATTATACATTTCCTCCATCATTTTCATCATGGTTAAGAATCCTTTAAAAAAAATAGGTTTTAAAAAAGATTTACAAAAAGAAGATTAGAATGATTCTCATTTCCTGGAATTTCCATTTTCTGATCCTTCTCCTTGCTTGAGTTTAAAACCTGGTAAGTATTCACACTAAGGAAAATAATCAACCTATTCTAATATAAAAAAATGATCCCATAAATAGATTTATTTAAAATTTATTAGCTTTTCCTTACTCAAAAATACGTTATATAGTTCACAAATTCACAATCTCAATCATGCAATTTGGTAACATAGTTCTACTTCAAGAAAACAAAGTGACAAAAAACAATCACATGAAGACAATTTGTAAACTCATCTTGATAACAAATTTCAACGAACCTTGATTACATATCTTGATTCATGTAATCCGTCAATTTGTTTATTATCTTTCCTTAAAAATGAGGCACTCTCCTTCTTTACAACAAGGGCTGAAAACCTATCAGAGTATGTGGCTCATGATCCTAATAGAGCTACCTTCTTCCTAAAAAAAAGACTTAAGTCTCTCACATAAGTGGCCATTATCTAGCACCATAGGGGTTATGCTTATTCAAAGAGTTTATAATATACTCTTGAACAAGATTACAATTTCATTTTCACTCCAAAACGTTTCTCTAAAATAAAACTCTGACATAAGGAATTTAAATAATTCTCATGACACCATAATTCAAGTTGACCATATCCACAAAATGAGGATCTACAAGCTTTTTAAGAGAATGTAAGATCCACCAAATTTGGATCTATAACAACTCAAACAATAAAATGAGAGAGAATCCTAGCCATGTCCATGAGAATATCAACCAAGCCCATGAGATTCTCAACTTCTCCTTGAGACTAGGAAACTAATTGTGAGGTGGATTCAAACACTTAAATCAATTTCATTTTTACAAATTAAAAGAAAAGTACACGAACACTTAAACCCACCTAAATAATTAATCATTTACACATTTAAATCATTTGACCTTTTACCAAACTCTTATGAGCTTCTCTTTGGCATGGTAAACTTTGGAGAGCTTTGTCAAGATCCTCTTGGATCATAAGGGTGCTAAATTTATTTAGCTAACAATTTAAGAATGATTAAGTTATCTACTTCTAACTACTTTTAAAGTAGTAATGTTATTCAATTTGAGTGATATTAAGATGGTTGTCGTGTTTGTTATATGGAAAATTCACTTATGCGGACAAAAATGAACTCCCTAGATCTAGTGGTCTGATTTAGAACAACAAAGGGAAACATATCTATGTTTTCCCTAGAGATATTAGAATAAGGAAAGGAGACCTACCTAGAATCTATAGTAAGTCCTCTTCTTCTCCTTGGTTGTAAGCTTAAACTTTAGCTCCAAACGCTATAAATGGAACTTGCAACAATGACTAAAACAAGCAAGAGAAATACAATATCGACACAAAATAATCTAATATCTCTAATCAATGAGTAAAATTTCCATTAAAATATATAAGCATCAACATGAAACAAGTATGGGGAAACAAGGTATTTTTTATTAATAAATAAAGGAGAGAATTACAACCATATATAGAAGTTGACTTTGTAGATGTCTCCCTGATTATCTTGCCCTTCCTTACCATAAAGAAAACCTTCACACTCAACCCTATTGCATAAATGGATGATGATTACTTAAGCACAAAGAAGTAGCATAAGGGCACTAGTAATATCTAAAAGGCCTCACAAACTCTATGGGAGGCAATAAATTTATAAGGTGAAAGTGGTAGTTTAGGATTTACCAATCTAGGCTTGAGATCCACATATAAAGGAAGATAAACTCTAAGATAAGAGATAAGACCACTATAGTAGGATCATATAGGAATTCGAGATCTCTATCCATGGTAAATGGTTAAAACCATCTTAGAAGCTTATGGAAGGAGAAGATTTGAAAACATTTTTAAATTTTCCGAAATTCCAGAACCGTCAAACTTGTAAAGTAGATCAACTTGTGTTGATCATTGTAGGTGCTCAGTTATGCAAATTGCAATCATTGTAGGTGGACATGCATGAAGGGTGCACTGGAGCTAAAAAACAATGTTTTTGCACTCATTTACCTATAAACACAAACTTTTTGGAGAGTTTATGCTTAGAACTTTGCAAAGGGATAATGAAAAAGTGTTCAAGAATGTTGATTGATCTAGTTTTCAGGCCTTTTGAGCAAATGTGGAAAAATAACCTGCCATAGATTGGCCCCTAAAGTACAAAGTCAAAAGAAATGGATGAGGGATGAAGTTCTTTTATTTCTAATAAGTCCATATCAAGAACAAATTGGTCAAGATCATCATTTATTATAATACATATTATCATTATGATATCATTGTTGAGGGAGGCATACCCTTTCTTAGCATATAAGCCAATAATACATGTACAAAGATCAATAAGTCTCATCCACTGATGATAGCATGTGGACCCATACTTGGATGATTGTCTGAATGAGCATATCCATCATAATTTGTAATATTATATCAATCATGATATCATAGCCCAGATGGATGGAACTAGATCCAGGGTCTTGTACCTCATCACTCAATAGTAACAATCTAACCATGTGAATAAATGAGCTAGAGTTGAACATAGTAGACACTCGATGATTATTGAACAATGATGTAAATCATTAAATGACATGAGAGAAACCATAAATAATGATAATGGCTCTTAAGGTACTATAGTACAATCTATATGGTGTGATTGAATGAGTTGAAGTCGAACACCACACAAAATCTTTTGGTTGAAGGCCAATGATGAGGACCTATTGCCAAGAGTGATGAAAATTGCCATTGATGTATGCAAATTCCAAGGTATCGAAAGGAGTTTCTAAGTCAAGTTCCTGGATAATGCGCTGATGTTGAAAGGAAGTGAACCATCATAGGAGGGCCTTGATGTATCCCTTATAAATGACATGAAATGGGTATCACGATTTGAGACAAAATGGTGCTGATGGAGAGCTAGTTGAGGAGCACTATACATGAAGTAAGGCTTAAGGTATATAACCGATGTCAATTTAAGGAATTATCTTGAACATATCCATGACACTTTATGGAGTTGGTATCATTGACTCAAAATCAATTACAAATTCTTTTGATATGATGTGATTAACCAAAGAGGCAGGAAGATTTACCAACTCAATAGTCATGGAGATCGAGTGAAAGAGTGTCATGTTCAAGAACAACTCGCTGCCATTAATAGGTTAAGTGCCTCATTCTCCCAATTTCCCCAACCGTATCTAGTCAGTAACTCTTTATTTTTTACAAGCTTGAGGAGGATAACATATGCTTGATTTATAATTTCATCCTTCGAATGAATCATTAGAGGATATTTCAGCCTAAAAATGGCCTCCTAAGGAAAAATAATAAAATACTAGTTAAAATAATAAAATAAGAGTTATGAATTTTGGAGGGAAGAGAAGAAAACTACTCTATTTTTTTTTTTTTAAATTGTAATTTTGACTTATCTCCTTATAGATTTACTCAAATTTCATTTGAAGACACTTGTTGGATGCGGAATTAAATTCCCCATCCAATGAGTACCCATCATGTATACTTTTGAGAAGACCCACATTGACAAAAATTGAAGGTACATTAAAAAAATGTTGAAAACACTTCTTTAATATATCTTCAACTTGTATCAATTTTTGTCTTCTAAAAATTGTGCATGATGGGTACTCGTTGGATCCAGAATCTAATTCCGCATCCATCGAGTGTCTACAATTGAAACTTGAGTAAACCTATAAGGAGATCATCTAAAAATATAATTAAAAAAAGTAGTTTTTCTTTTCTTCCCTACAAAATATTTACATGTACTTTTTAAATTTAAGGATTTTGATTGGTTTACATATTATGACATATAAAATATGTGAAAATTTCGTGGAAACTTTTAGGCTATAATTTCTTCTAATGCCTTATGAGTATATTTAATGAACTATGAGAAGGAGTGGCTCGGTCCCGTTATGTTCGATGAGTCTAACATTGTTTGATGATTTTTCGAGTCCAACAAAGGTGTAACTCAACTTATTTTTCATGTTTAGAGTGTATTAAAAATAGGAAAAAATAAAACTCTAAATGTTCCTTTTCATAAATTTAGTCTTTTGAGTACGAAAAGGCAAAAAATGATACTTGGGAGAAGGGGACACAATACTTGTGTTCTCTGTTTCACAAAGTATTGAAGTGTATCGCAAAAATATTCAAGATGAGGATAATGATGGGAATAATGGCCATATTTATCACACAAAGTGCACAGGTGGTTTATGCGTAACGAACAGATTCTCTTAGCCGATTTAGGCAAGGTTACTTAGACCTCAGGGATGTTAGGATCGGGAAAGGTATCAATGGTAACCTCTTTAATGTGAGGGTGTTCAGGAAGGTTGTTGGTGGCATGACCGACAACATCACACAAAGTGTAAGGAGGAAGAGGCTTTGGGGGCTTAGGGGTAACTCGAGTTGATGGGGGAGCCTTGTCTTGAGATACCTTCTTTCGGGCTGATCCAGATTTAAACAGGAATGCAAAAAAGTACAGATATAACCATAAACACAAAGATGCATTAGAAACAACACTTGATTTCATTAATATCGAATACTAAAATATGATTACAAATATAATGGAAATAGGACTAGCTTGGGCGATGGTAGGTTATCTTTGAGAAGAGATGTGGCAGCTACATGCCTCTTAAATGTGTTACAATGAGGCTCGAAGACCTATTTATTATTGAGAAATAATGGAAAACCATAAACATCCAAAAACCTAACCCTGGGAGATGAAGCGCCAAACTATGGACCCCGTTTGGGTAAATTGGTACATCAACTTCTCGAGGTCATAACTTTGGAATACAATCTCCATTTTGATGTGCACAATACCCAAAAAAACGTCGTTTAGGGCCTCACAATGGTTCTAGAAGTTCAAGACCTGAAAAAATGCCAAAAATAGTAAATTGTGCTACAAATAAGGAAACTAAAGAACTGAAAGAAACAATGGTGGGGGTCCAAGTGGAATAGACGAGTGGCCACCAATATCAAGCTGGATCACGGTCTTTGCCCCCTTTGCCAGATGATTTCACAGTAGAAGTAGGTTATTGTAGAGGTTGCTGTGAAATTGACGCAAATGTAGGGGTCGGAATGACCAGTTGGACCAGGGTCAAGGCGGTGTAAGGTTTCAACTAGTGATGTTGAGTGTTTATAGGGGGATCAATGTACCAGAATGAGATTTTGAGGGTGATATTAGGTAGACTCAATGTAGCCATGACTGGTGTAGAATAAATTTTGGGAGGTGGAAACAAGAATGATATCTGACAAAATGGGTAATGACATGGAGGAACAACTCCCGCATGGTTAAGGGATGGGGGAATGGAACTGGGTGGAAAAGGATTAGGAAAGACATCAACAAAAGGAGGTGGTCCTTAAGGAGTTGTTCCATTAAGCATGGTTGAGTAAGGAACAACAGGTTGTGAAGGAACAAACTGTTGTGTAGACATAGCAACTCATTTGTGGGCAGCCCGCGATGCTTGGAGCATGCAAACACTTGATGAGCCAGGTTCAGAAGGAGTAGATGGTGGGCCATAGTAAGCACCTAACAAAGAGGAATATTTATAGAATACGGGAGAAATAAAAGAGACAGTGTTATTTTCGGCCACGGATGAGATGTTTGTCTGTTGTGAAGTATGAGATTTTGGATCGTAATACGTCAACTTATCGAAGGTGATGATATTTCCATTGTGGGGAAAGCACATCTTATGGTGAATTGTAGATGTGACAGATGACATGGAATAAGTATAAGTATGACCCAAAAGGATATTATAGACAAGGGGAACATCGATGACTTGGATGTCAATATAGACAATCTTGACAAAAACTATGATTGGGCAATTGCGATATAAGCCAAGGGGTTGTGAAAGATGACCATCCCATTCATGCAAAGTGATTGTGGATGGGGATAGATCAGGGGAACCAAGTTGTTTCCAAACACTGGCGACCATCACATAAGTGGATGTGCCTTTGTCAATGATACACCGCTAGACAATGGTGTTATGAATGGAGAATGGAATTTGGAAAGAAACAAATGAAGGTAAAGGAGGATTATTTGACTTGTCAACATGGAAGAAAATCATTTGATAATCTTGAGGATATACGACACCTAGAGCAGATAGTATATCTTTTCATTATGATGGGAACATCTGGAAGACTTCCAGCATTGACATGGTGGCAGGAGACTGCACCAAGTCATCTACTATGCTATATGTATGGGCAGCTTTGGCAGAAGCAACATTTCAACGTAACAGACCTTTGGGGATGTTGGGTATAGCCTCAACCTTAGGTTGAGGGATCTTTAAGGTACCGTTGGGTGTCAACAGAGGCTTAGTAGACACTTTGGGTTTGGACTCAATCGTAGACTTAGCAGGTGGCTTTTCATATTGACACGATCGAGTCTTGAGGTTGACTTGTTCAGTGTTTACCTCATCAGAGTTCATAATGAGAATCTGATAATTGCAGTGACCAGATGGAGGAGTTGGTTGAGAAACCTAACCTTGTGGAGGTTGGGCAACTATATACCCTTGTTGAGGAAAAGGGTTGGTAAGCACTATGAGTTGTGATGAAGTAGGAAGGGGACGAGGAGTGTAAGGCTATGATCCTCGAGAAGCTCCTTGAGCTTCTCATACTTGGCACATCTGGGTTACATGGGACACTTGTGAGTATAATTACCATAGACTCCACAACAAGCATAAGATTTGTTTGTATAAAGACCCTTGTTCTGCTTGGGCTAACTGCCCTGTGGCTGGGTTGCAAGGTTAGGAGGAGGGCCCTGAGGGGCATTGGGTTGAGCACCCTAGTCCCCTTGATTACCGTGCTACTGCTGGTTCCCATTTTCCTTCCCCTTATTCATTTTCTTGGGATTCGAGGGATTGGGAGCACTCCATTTATCGTCAACTTGTCCTTGTGGAGAAAGTGCTTACTGCGACAGAGGGGGGGAAGGCATGGGGGCTAAGGTGCTAGTGTCGAAGGTGCTGGAGAACTAGGCTGTGCGTACGTATAATATGGAGATGGGGCAGCATTGGTATAAGAAGATAGTGAAACAGATGGCCCTAGCATTGATTGCTGTGGACGAGGATATGCATATGGTGTGTTGGGGCCTGGATAAGGAGTGCCCTGAAAAAAATTGGGGGAGGGATAATTGTACATGGGCCTGGTCCCTCCCTGAGGTTAACCATTACTCATCTGTAGAGGAGCATATGGTTGGGGGTGTGAAAGAGTTCCAACAATACCATATGTGGCATGAGATGCCCCCGACACATTAACAACACTAGGTCGAGGTAGATCAGGGATGACAGTGTAAACGTAACTTGACTGGGCATAAATTAGGTCAAATTTAAGAGCTATCTACAAAGATTCTTCCTTGGATTGATGAAAGAGAGAAGTGACTTCTTTCGCAATGGGGGAAACAACGATATAAGAAACCAATCCATATATAATTGGTCTTTGAAGTTAGGAGCGCGACAGATCCTCCTCCTTCTACGCCATTCCTGAACATGGTCAGAAAGGCGAGTGGCAGAAGTTTGACATAATGATGTCAAAATTTTAGTACTAGTATCATAGCGGAGAGGTAACTGGAAGTATGAATGAAAGGTTTTGGTAAGAGTCGCTAAAGTGGAATGGCCTTCCTGTTGAAAATAGCAACAAGAAATCCTAAAAATAGAAATGCTAAAAATAACATTGCTATAAATAACATTTCAGGATATAGTCCAACTCTGTTGGAAATAGAAAAAAATAGAAATGCTAAAGATAGTGTTGTTATAAATAGAATTTCTAGATAGATTCCAATTTTAATTAGTCTATGAATTAAAATTGAGAATTAAAATTTGAATTTGGTCTCAACAACTATTTGAAAAATAATTAATTAATTTATATTGATTTAATTAGTTGAAGAAAATCAAACATGAAGTCGATGTGAAGACATGCAACAACTATCCCTTTGATTGATGAAGCTATCCCTTAATTAAGGAGATCAGGATGAGTTGTATTTGAGTTGTAATTAGTTAGCTTGGTTAACTGTGTTAAGTTCAGTTAAATTAGTTCCAAACATTTGGAGGAACTAATTGTGAGTTCAGTCAGTTAATACATGCATGAATGCAACTAGTGTTCTCCAGATAACTGAATATTCTCTCATAAATAACTCATGCATGTTAGTTCAGAGAAAGACCCAGTTGAGATTAAAGGAAGGGACAATGTACTATCAGTTGGAGAAATTTTCTTATATAGGAAACTCATCCATGCAGAAGGAATTATCGCTTTGAGGATTATGTAGTTATTTCAGAGGTTAGTGTTGTGTGTGAGGTGAGAATCGCACAGGTTGTAGTTGTAGGACCCAGAAGAAACTTCACAAGGAAATAGGAGGCTTGGAGGACTGAAAGAAGGCATATGTGTTGTCTATTCTTTCTATGAGCAGTAGTGAGGGATTGTATTAAGAGTTGGATAGCTTGTCAGCTAAAGCTTTGTGTAATCCTAAGATATTTCCACTTGTATGATAATACAGATAGCGGGGTTTTTAGCTGAGGCTTTCCCCAAAGTATTATTTTGTATTTCATGTGTGATTGAATCTTCTTCTCTGTTATATGTGTTCGATTTGATCTCACTCAAAATATATTAAGCTTCCACACGTTTGATTGTAGAAGTAGATTAACTATTTTTCTTTAGTACATTGAATAATCAGTTTAATCTATGGTGAAATTTCTACATGGCATTGGAGCAATGGTGATCAAAGTGGAGAATAGTATACAAAGAAGGGAGAAGATAAAAGTTGAATTTCTTGATTGTTGATACATAATTGATTTCTTATCACATCTCAAAGTTCACCAATGGCATTCAATGGCTTGATACTCGAGTATGCCCTAGATGGCAGCTCGAATTACATAGCCTGGAAGGATCGCATGGAAGCAGTATTAGAGGACAATGGTTTGAAGGACTTCATTGATCAAGAAGTCCCCAAGCCAACAACAGCTAATGTCTAATAATTGGTGGAATGGAAGAGATTTGTGGTGAGAACGAGGAGGATTCTTCTGGAGGGAGTTCGAGACCATATTGTCCCGAGTCTCCATGGGAAGGAGACTCTGTTTTCAATGTGGAAGACATTGAAGGATCTATATCAAAACAACAATGACTAGAGGAATTTGGCGCTAAAGGACAAGCTTCGGAAAATCAAGTGTGAAAAGGGCGACACAATCTCTACATATTTGAACAAGTTCGCCACCTATAGAGATGAGCTTCAAAGTGTAGGAATCACAACAACCAATGATGATATGGTGAGTCTTGCTCTCCTCGGTCTTCCTAAGAGTTGGCATAACTACTAGGACTTAGTGAATGGAAGAGAGAAATTGCCAAATTAGGAATGACTGTAGTCAGATCTGATGCAGTAGGAGATCAAGAGGAGCACCAGAGATGGTTCTTCATCCAAGGAGGATGAAGAAAATTTTGCCTTAGCGAGTAAGGCAAGGAAAGGGAAGGAGAAGGATTCTCATCCCAGATTGAGTTCTTCTCATGGAGGGAAGAAGAACAAATCTAAAGTGAGAGGCTTTAACTATCATGAGGTGGGCCATTATACAACTAATTGTCGATTGAAGAAATCCAAGAAGGGATCCTCGAAAGGATTTGAAGGTGAGGCATTGGCCTCTCAGTTCGAATTGGATTTTACCCTCATCGCATGCATGGTTTCATCGATGATGGGTTGTGGTTGGTTTCTTGACAGTGAAGCCTCATTCCACATGACCGACGATAAGAGTTTGTTCAATGCCTTGGACGAGAAAGACCTCAAAATGCACATAGAGATGGGTAATGATGAAAAGTATAATGTTTGAGGAGTGGGGATGATTGATTTTCAGCGAGAGCATGGAGCTCGTATCACCTTAACGGATGTGAAGTATGTTCCAGGACTGAAGAAGAACTTGGTATCGATCGCGATGTTGGAGGACAAAGGCTATGATGTAGTCTTCAGTAAGGGAAAGGTTTTCCTTAGACAAATCACCATGAGATAGGTGAAGCAGATTGGTTCACGAGTCAAGAACCTATATGCTCTTGAGGTTCAAGATGCATACAAAGCCTTGAGGAGCAAGGAAACTGTTGGAGAATTGGTGGTTGAGAGGGAGAGTACATTACCTTTCAACATGCAGTGCCAGAAGAAGTCCCAGACAATTGTGGAGGAGCCACAATTGGTGAAGCAACTTTAGGAGG
>APFE031233394.1:44075-73576 GCA_000404065.3 Pinus taeda | reverse complement strand
AACTTGGACCTCACCATCAAACCATAAAGATGTTGGACACCACCAGGGAAAGAGAGGACCCCATGGTGGTTCCTTCAATTTTTTCATAACATACTCCTTTGAAAGAGAGAAAAGTGAAGGAAAGACAAATGATTGTTGAGGTTAAGGGTTTCCTGATCCATAAGATAAAATATAATGCTAAGGGCTTTAATGGCAAGAATTTTGGTAAATAAAGATACCACATCAAAACTAACCATTACATCATTATCATTGAAATGAAAAGGTTTGTTTTTAGATGAAATTGGCAGAATCTTTAATAAAGGGATGGGTCAACAAAAAAATGTTTGGAGTTTGTTGGTAAGGAACTTAGTAAGAGCATGGGTGGGGGTTACAATAGTACTCACTGTGGGCTAGAGGGATATCCTTATTGTGTAATCTAGGTTGCCTAGATATTATAGGGATCTAGGGATTGTGGGGGACACGATGCTTTTGGAAAGAATGGTTAATGGAGAATAATTTAATGGTTTTTGTAATCGTGAAGGTGATAAAGGTAATGTGGCTTTGGAGAGGGTTTTATAAGGTGATGACAATGGAGGCATTTCCTTTATCTGCTTCGAGGACAACATTTTTGGGGTGATTATTAATTCGATGAATGGCTAGAAACTCAACTTTAAGGAGGTTGGGCATAGGAAATTTAGAGCATGTAAGGATCATAATGCATAGCTGCGTTATTTCTTTAGCTCCATTAGAAGGGAGAAGATGAGCCATTGATTCAATAGAGCACATAATTTCTTCAGTAGGAATATGATGGGAGGCGATGGAAAAGTTAAGACTTTTTTTTCCAAAATGTGGATGGTAGAACGGTCAAGGGAGGTAAATGAGAGATCTATGATGGTGGGAGGAGTTGAATGAGAGAGGGTTCGAGGAGGTTTGGACAATGGATCCTTAAGGAAAAAAGACTAGATAATTTTTCACTAGAGGGAGAGAGAAATGGAAAAGGATTTTTATTATTAACCAGACATTCAATATTATCACTGGAATTTGAAGGTCTTAGATTATTATTATTATTATTATTATTATTATTATTATTATTAAAAATCAAAGGTGCTAGATTATCATCAATATTGGTAAGGTTATGATTCAAAGGGGAAGAGTCGGTATTAATGATAGAGTTGAAATGGAAAGGAACAAATGAATAGTAGAGCAAGGGAAAGATCTAGTAGCAAGTTTGATGATTCACGTAGAGGTAAAATGGAAAACATTAGAATTGGAATTGGGATTATATTGACAAAATTGATGGGCACGATATGAGATATCATAAGGAAGAGAAAAAAATGGGGATTGAATGGACAATAAATTTCACATGAAAGGATTGGAAAGCAGTTGTGACCTTGGCAAGAAACGATAAGACAAGGACATATTATTATTAGTGGAAACCTTGGACTAAAGATTGTTAATTTTTTTATTTATTTATGTTGGACTAAATGTTTTTGAAGATTCAAAAACATGCCCGGATGCAATAAAGGATCTATTATCAAGGATGTAACATAAATCAAAGTTGAAAATTTAAATGAAGTAGAAAACATTTAAAAGATAAACAACAAATAAATAACTTGGTAAAATGGATATTAGCCCAAGGGATTGCTTGATTGGTTATGGATAAGATATGAATAAGATCCTTCCTTCTAGGATGGTGATGATGTAGCTTGGTGAAAGAGGGAATAATGGAAGAGTTACAAGAATGTCTTGGAAAGGTGTGATCAACCATTGGTTTTAATTTATCCATTGCTCCCCTTTGCACTCCTATTGAAGAATTCTTTTGTTCTATTGAATTGATTTCTCATATTTTCCCTTCCCATGAAGTGGAAGATATAAAGTGCTCTAAACAATATATAAGCCTAAACTCTCGAAGAATGAGTTTATAGTCATTCATTAGATTAATGACAAACCCAATATTGTTGTTCTGAAAGAAATTGAAAGCAATGTCTCCATTGTCATGGACAAGAAAACCTATGCATTTAAATTTCTTAACCTCTTTTTATCATCCTTTAATAAACCCCTTTAAAAATACCCCACTACCTTTATCAACTCCAAGACTACTAAAAACGTTAAAGCCTCCTCCATTGGCCCTTCTATCCAAAAATGTCAAATCCCCCACAATCCCCAAACCCCTAGAATATATGGGAAACCTAAAATCCACAAAAAAGGATATCTTATGATCACCCATAGTCAGTGTTATTAGATCCCCCACCCACACTCTCTTTGAGTTCCTTGCCAACAAACTCCAACTTGTAGTTGGTCACATCCCTTCCTTTATTAAGGATTGTGTTGATTTCATCTAAAAAACTAAAGATCTCCATCTCAGTGCTAATAACCTAATGGTTAGTGTCAATAAGGTATCCTTATTTTCCAAAATTCTTGTCTGTGAGGCTCTTGGAATTATTTTTGATCTTATGGATCATAAACTGTTAGCCTCATCAACCTTTGCCTTTCCTCCACTTTTTTCTCTTTCAAAGGAGGTTTCTATGAACAAACTAAAGAAACTTTCATGGGCTCCTCTCCATCTCTAGTGGTGGTCAACCTCTTAAATATGAAACAATATGAAAAGGCCACCTTGAATTCCTCTCCCCTTAAACCCAAATTTTTTATTCCTTTTGCGAACGACACCTTTCTAATTTGGCCTCATGGCCACCTTGCTTTGGAATTTTTCCTTACCCCTCTTACTAACTATCCTCACATCCAATTTACCATGGAAATCCAAGAGAAGAATAATTCTCTTGCCCTCCTTGATGTCCTTTTTTCCCTTACACATCACATTTACAGAAAGAAGACTCATACATACATCTACCTTCTTGACCAATCCCAACATCACTATGAGTAGAAAGTTGTTGCCCTCAAAACACTGGTTATTCAAGCATCTCGTATCTCCACGCCATAATTCCTTGATTAAGAGAAAACTGTAGGTTTTAACCCTATACAAAAATTACCTACAAACGAATGCTTAAAAAAAAGAAGAAAATATTCAAATTTCTTTGAAATATCTTTCATACCATCCATCTCTACATATATTTGAATATATTCTATTAATTATCATGCAATTTAGTTTGTTAGAAAATATAGCATTAAAATTATATTTTAAATATGGAATTATAATCTAATGTCTCTTCACCTTAGTTGTTGTTAAACTTCAACCTCTCTTTGGTTGCCAACATCCTTATTAGTTCCCAAAGGATCATTTTGTTCTCATTTGTCACACTATGTGGCATGACCATATATATTAATGAGTTTGATAATGCACAGTATACCCTATATATTTACCTCATATACATATCATGTAACATTATCCATATCATTTGGCCCAAAAGAAGAAAGAGTGATTCATTTTTTCTAGGCGCTAAAAATCTCAACAAATAATCAAGTTGAATTTCTTGTGCTTTGGAGGGTTTTGAAAATGGCTTCCTCTAGAAGTCTTCATTAATTATCACTTTTTGGAGACTCTATGATAGTCATCCAACAAGTGATTAAACTTCAAGGAAATAATGAGTAGTTACTCCGCATAGATCTACATCGAATAATGCTATCTACGGACAAATGCGACCATATTGAATTCTTCCACGTCAAGAGAAACATAAATAAGGAAGTCGATGTCTTCGTCAATTAGGGAACACAACTAGAATAAGGAATATTAAACATAATTGAAAATATAATATTTTTTTCTTAGAATAAATTATTTGGTAGAATTCATTTGTAGCCTTTTCACTTGCAAGTAGATTTTACATTTGGCATTAACACAAACTAATTTGTCTTGGGTTTGCAATGTATGTCAACTTTTACAAACATAAATTTACCAACTCTTATACTGTTTAGGTAGGAAATTAATACTATGTATCCTTTTAAAGTTGCTTTTTGTAATATGTTAGACAACATTATAACTGGCCTAGAAGGTTAGCCACTACACATTGCTTCCTTATGTCAGCAAAATGGCACTTGAGAGGTTTGTCGCTAGAAAAAACTCTTTGCAATTTAGTTTTAGTAATTAATACTTAGCATTTGTTTTGATGTGCTTCCTTCAAAGTTAAACATTATAAGTGCTTGGAGAGGTGTGAGAGGCGAACCACTAAGCACAACTGAGAGCATACATTTCTCCAGATCAGAAATGCCTAATTATACAATCCCTTATAAATTAAACATATCAATCTCAATTTCATCATAAAAATAATAAATATTTAAACATAATAATTATAATCTCTTTGGAATAATCTCAAAATCCATTGGCCACCTCCAACAACTAGAAAAATTAAATCGTGCTCTGAACCAATTATCGAGTAGTATAAAATGTAACTCTTGGGAAATGTTTACTACAACTAGCCCTATGATATAATATGCTGATAGGGCACATACCTCATGAAATTGAGCATATCCATTCATGTAGGCCTAGGTCAGCCTCTTGTAAAGTTAAATTAGTTTATTACCTAGTTTTTTATGCAATAATTTATGTTGCAAAGGAACAGTTCCAAACTAGACAACATCTACATCATATAACATATCACATCTCTCTTCATCCATGTTCTTCTTCCATATGCCACCAGCTTATCATGTTTCACTGGAGAAGGCCTCTTTTCCTAGTTTGTTTCGAGAAGACAATGCATGTATTATGTCGATTAAAATTTGGAGTGGGAGCATGGGATAAGGTGGTTTCTTCTTCATATCACCAATCTTTCCTACTCCTCCCATTCTTATTTCCTTCACTATACATCCCTTCTCTGCAATGAGTCTCTGTACTAATATGAAAATTTTGGATCTTAGTTTTACAACAGTAGGTGGTTTATGCTTGTCTATTATAGTGAGTGGTGCCAAAATGCTCAGGCATTTGAGCGTAATAAAAGCGAGCACTATTTAAATATTGTCCAAGCGTCACAAGATTCCCTACATTACATTCCATATATCCGTATATTCTGTATCTTTGAAATCTGGGCAACTATCACAATTTGCAAGTTGCAACTAAGGTGCATTGAATATGCTTCGACGTAATTTTATGGTCATTATCATTAATAAAACAAAACAAGTACATGATATATCATTGAAATCCATGTGGGATAATTTAAAATATAATTGAAAGTGCTAAATGGTGTTTTTAAAAAGTTGTTTATTAATGATATCAATAAAAAAATAGTGAACGAGTACATGACATATCGTTGACATTCATGTGGGATAATTTAAAATATAATTGAAAGTGCAAAATGGTGTTTTTAGAACTTGTTTATTTAGATTTCTATTTAATTAATAATATTTCATCTATATTAAATGTATTATAATTATGGAGGTTGGATGCCGAAAAAATGAGCTCTGCAATACTCTCAAAGACTTTCTTGCAGGTTACCCTCAAAGATGGAACACTAGAGGGACTTGGGATGTGCACCCCCAAGGCAGATCTTACTAGGCTGAGAAAGGTTCGGATCCTTCCCCAGCAAATATGCTTGACAAAAGTTGGATTCTGGCTCATGACCACGGATGAGAGAATCGCAGAAACCTCCTGGAATCGATGCATAGACGCGGTCCTTGCCTCTACGGCCAACTGGCTCCCTAAGAAATACGACCTTTCTGGAAGCCGTAACGAATGAAGCTGGAGCTTGCTGAGGGAAACGGATCCCTTTGGACCTGCATACGCATCCCATGCTCGAAATGAGCTCCCCTTAAATGGATAAAGTGGATCAAATGTAGTAGACCTTGGTGATCTAGGAACGAGGTTTGCTAAATCGTTTGGAAATGGCTTAGCAGGTTCGACCTACCCTACCGACCCTGTCATCTGCATGTATCGGATGGTAGCCAATAAGAATATCAGTCAAGAGTTCAGCCTAGATCTGAGTTTCCAGATCTATGCGGTGGGTATGTGGCAGGAGGGAAACCTGATCGCAGACGTGGCCAGAGCTCGTAGGCTTCAAGGCACCGATACTTTGGTAAGGTCAATATCGTTTTTTCCATATCCTTCCTACACACCCAATATAGTCCAAGATGCATTTGTAGGGTCAATGCACAGATATGGATCGGGCGTCCTGACCATGGATGGCAGTCAGCTGCTCTGGTCTGTTGTTGAACCACCAGATCAGAAGCCCAGAAGAACAAGAAGCCTTAAAAAAACCCAGATCTGTGGGCATGCAACCGTCAGGCGGCAAGCTAGGACGAGCACAAATCTGAAGCAACTTCCTCTCTTGAACTAGCCATATCTGCCTGAAGAAACACATGCATTTCAGATCCAAGTCAATCTCTCGAGCAAAACGACAATGCAATGGGTACGCGCAACAGATCTCGTGAAGGATCTTTCTCAAAAACTCGAACGTCGGCTGGGGATCCCCTCCTCTTACCTCAGACTGCTATATAAGGGTAAGAAACTTATGAATCCCCTTCCTCTCTCCTCTTACAACATTCATAAGGACGGTTCTATTGTGGCTACCTTTCGTTTAAGAGGTGGTTCCTTTAGGCAGACCTCCTCTGCCCCTTCTTTCTCTTATAAAAATGCAGTCCGCAAAGATGCTGCCCAACTGCAACCCTCTACGAAAGCAGCCCAACCATCTGGGGCTCCAAAGCCTTTTTTAGTAGACAAATAAGAGGAAATTCCTTCCATCAATATCTCTCATCCTGGGATTGACGATCGCTATCAACTTTTTGCAGAATCCACTCTCATATGCAGATTTAATGGGCTCTGGCCTCACACATCATATCTATACCAATGGATCCATACCAATTGGACTAAGAAAAGTGAGATCTACTTATGTTCAAAAGGATTCTTCATTGTGGCTTTTGACTTAAATGAAGATTACCAGAAGGCCTTAACTGGAGGCCCTTGATTCTGGGGATTGGCTGTGCTTTTTCTCACCCCCTAGTTTCCAGACTTCAACCCTTCTACAGCTGTCATCACCAAGATTCCCATTTGGGTCAGGCTCCCGAATCTTCCGGCGCATCTATGACATATCTCTCTATTCTTAGCCATTGCAGACACCTTAGGATGCTAGCTTGATGTAGATTCTTCACGGAAGGAAAATGGACTCTACACCTACGTTAGAATTTGTGCAGAAATAGATATTAGCAAAGGATTGTCGGATCAGATTAATCTCAAGTTTGGAGATTTCCACTGGACTCAAACCTTGGATTATGAGAATACAACCTTCCATTGCCACCATTGTCATCAATCGGTGCACCTCCAGAGTTCCTGTACCCAGTTCCTCGACAAAAAGAAGAATCTGAATCGCAAACCCAAATCCAAAAGTTGAAATCCATGTGTGCCTCCCCCTCCTATGGACGATTCAAATTCCTGTAGTTCAAATGAGGAGGAAATTGCAGCAAATGGGCAGAATGTTGAGATTCCGCTGGACGCTCCCTTGGTCGATCCGGCAAACCCCCCCACCTCTCAGATCTCTCAGAAACATTCTCATTTATCTTCATCCTTAGACTCTGATAAGGATATTCCACCGCCAGGGCAGAATAGTCTACAACTTGTTACGGCTCAGCCAAACTCCTCTGCATGGGTCAAAGTAAGTAAGACAAAAAGCAAAAAATGTCGTGTGGCAGTAACTTCCCTCTCAAGGTAGATCTATATGCTTATTTCTAGCCTTTTGTATTCCCATGTTTTCTATGGCCCTTTCCTTATTTGTCTCTATGGAGTGAGGTGGATAGCCTTTCACCTTCCGCTCCCTTGCTTTTCTGCTTCGCTTGCATGCAAGCTTGATTGTACGATACTTTTCTAATCTTAATAGAATTAGTCTTTATTCAAAAAGAAAAAAAGAAAAAAAATGTATTATAATTATTAATAATTATAAATAAAAAAAAAAAATTATTAAAATTCCAAAGTATGAGAATATCTCTAGTACCACCATACATAACTTACTCTATATAATTTGGCACATTATTGCATACTTTTTTTTGTTAGTTTACTACATATTTTAAAAATATTTATTTTAAATATTAAAATACGACTTATTATAAATTGAAACTTAAGAAAAATGATCTTAGAATGCATTATTTGAACAAAATATTGCAGCTTGAAGACTCTTGTATGTGATATGTCTCAACCCTATTCAAAGTTGTAAAGTGTGTTTTCTGATGATCTCCTTGTTACTAGTGGTGATGCTTCGAAGGACAAGGGCAGTCCTTTGATAGACAACAAGATGGGGCAAATGAATGGAGAAAAAATGATGGGATTTGAATAAAATCAAGTGGTCAACTGAAGAAGAATGAGGTTCATCTGAGGATAGGAATGCTATTTTTGATGGCAGGTCATATCCATTGCAACAATTCGGATATAAAGAACACCAACTCTAGGAAAGATGAGGATCTTGAGCATTTCTTTGTGTCATTTCTATTATCCAACTCGAGTGGATAGCTAAAGCAACGGATGGATGAAATAATGATGAAGAGGTGAGGTCACTTATTCTAAAGTTGCAGCAAGATCCAAGTACATCTGATACATTTAGCTGGAAAGATGATTCATTATGGTACAAATATTTCTTATACCTTTGTAAGAATTGCCAACTCAAACGAAATATTTTCTTTGGAATTGCACACCTCTCCCTTAGGAGGGAAATCGAGGTTTTTAAAAAGTTACCATAGGGTCAAGAAGGAATTTTTTTGGGATGGCCTTAAATCTGATATTCAAAAGTTTGTGGCAGAATGTTTGGTTTTCCAACAAAATAAAGTTGAGACAATTAATACCTCGGGTCTGTTACAACCTTTAGCCATTCCAAGTCAGCGTTGGGAGGAGGTCTCAATGGATTTTATCATAGGTTTACCCAAGTCTAAAGGAAAGAGTATCATCATTGTGATAGTTGGTAGAATTACCAACTACGCACACTTTTGTGCATTATTTCATCCTTTTAAAGGTAGTATAGTTGCTATAAAATAACAATTATTATAATTTCCAAATATATGAGAATATCTCCTAGTACCCACTGATACGTAACTTACTCTATATAATTTGGCACATTATTTCATACTTCTTTTTGTTAGTTTACTAAATATTTTAAAAATAATAGTTTACTACATATTTTAAAAATATTTATTTTAAATATTAAAATACAACTTATTATAAATTGAAATTTAAGAAAAATGATCTTAGAATGCATTATTTGAACAAAATATTGCAGCTTGAAGACTCTTGTATGTGATATGTCTCAGCCCTATTCAAAGTTGTAAAGTGTGTTTTATGATGATCTTCTCATTACTAGTGGTAATGCTTCGAAGGACAAGGGCAGTCCTTTCATAGACAACAAGATGGGGCAAAGGAATGGAGAAAAAATGATGGGAATTGAATAAAATCAAGTGGTCAACTGAAGAATAATGAGGTTCATCTGAGGATGGGAATGTTGTTTTTGATGGCAGGTCATATCCATTGCAACAATTCGGATATAAAGAACACCCACTCTAGGAAAGATGAGGATCTGGAGCATTTCTTTGTGTCATTTCTATTATCCAACTCGAGTGGATAGCTGAAGAAATGGATGAATGGAATAATGATGAAGAGGTGAGGTCACTTATTCAAAATTTGCAGCAAGATCCGAGTATATCTGATACATTTACCTGGAAAGATGATTCATTATGGTACAAATATTTCTTATACCTTTGTAAGAATTGCCAACTCAAACGAAATATTTTTTTTGGAATTGCACACCTCTCCTTTAGGAGGGAAATCAAGGTTTTTAAAAACTTACCATAGGGTCAAGAAGGAATTTTTTTGGGATGGCCTTAAATCTGATATTCAAAAGTTTGTGGCAGAATTTTTGGTTTTCCAACAAAATAAAGTTGAGACAATTAATACCTCGGGTCCGTTACAACCTTTAGTCGTTCCAAGTCAGCATTGGGAGGAGGTCTCAATGGATTTTATCATAGGTTTACCCAAGTCTAAAGGAAAGAGTATCATCATTGTGATAGTTGGTAGTACTACCAACTATGCACACTTTTGTTCATTATTTCATCCTTTTAAAGGTAGTATAGTTGCTATTGCATTTATGGAAACAATTCAAAAGCTTCATGGAAACCCAAAGATTATAATAAGTGATACAGATCCCATTTTTACTAGAAATTTTTGGACAAAACTATTTTCTTGTTTTGGTACTCCATTAGCTGATAACTCATCTGATCATAGTCAATTTGATAGCAAAGCTGAGATATTTAACAAATGTTTCTAAGGATATTTGCGTTACTTTGTATCTGATAAACAAACACAATGGGTTGAGTGGTTACCTCTAGATGAATGGTGGTATAACACTTCCTTCCATATTGCACGAAAAACAACCCCATTTATGGAACTTTATGGATATCATCCACCATCTATCACATCATCTTTAAGAGAAAATTATAAAGTAAAGCACTGGAAGATGCTAAAGAAGTTTTCCAACTTTTAAAGGATAACCTCATAATGTTGCAAAATTGAATGAAACAACAAGCATATCAGCATCGTAGTCAATGATTTTTTGACGTAGGTGACTGGGTATTTTTATGGCTATAACCATACAAACAAATGTCTCTCAAGCAAGCTAAGAAGGACAATAAATTATCACCCATGTACTATGATCCTTACAACGTATTGCAAAAAATTGGTACTATGGCATAAAAATTGGAGCTTCCTGCATCTTCCAAAGTACACCTAGTTTTCCATGTTTCATGCTTAAACAAGAACTCGATGAAGAAGAAAAAATTATACTTGAGCTGGAAGTAGTCATTGAAACAAGAACCTGACAACTATGGAATCAATCAATTTTAGAGTATCTCATTAAGTGGAAGAAATAACCCATTGAAAATTCCACATTGGAGGATGAGAATTTTATATAGGAGCATCTAGAACTACTCAAGCATTGAGGAAAACACTTTTTTTAAGGAGGGGCATGTTAGGTCCCTATCATACTAGTTTATCCCCCTTATTGTTATTGTTAGTGTGGCCCCCTTATTGTAATTGTTGTGCCAATGTAGCCCCCATATTGTTATTGTGGGGCCCCATAGAAGCCCACTATTGTTATTGTTGTGCCATTACATTATTATTGTTATATAGGCTCTGATTATATTGTGACCCCTTAGCCTCCTATATATACAAAGGAGGTTTTGTAATTTGTATTATGCAAGAATTGTACTTTTATGTAATGTAAAGGAGATTTCCCCCCTCGAAGTGGATACTTTTTAAGTCGTTGATCTATCTCTTTGTGAGTTGATTGCATAACATTCAGTTACACTTCAAGATTAGTTTCCCTTTATGGAGAGCACATGTCATTGCTAGATGACAGAAACACATATCATTTAAATTATGCATTGATAATTATAAGTGGTTCGGTCTAGGGATGAGACCCCTTTTTCCCCCCTTTAACTTACTTGGCATCAATGTGTGAGACTGATTAGTGAATATGGCTACAGTTAGGTAGAAAAGCCACTCCTTCTCTCTTCGAAGAATGGAAAACTCCCTATCCCTAGAATGGTCCACCATTACATGCTTGATAAACATACGAGCATGATATACCCAATTTCCCTCGAATCCCAATAAAGGATTTTTCCCTCACTATGCACAGTTCTATCACACTAGGGGAATCTCATGGATCTAAAAGGTTTAGAAAAAATCATGAACCATAAGGATGGCTAAGGGAACAAGGGTTATTTTTCTTTTACGACTTAAGGCTTCCCTGGAACCATCACAGACATAATTCCCATTGCCATGACCATGCATGACATAATTCCACAATACCTTACAAAGGATTTGGCTCCCTCAACAAGGAGAAATTTCCTAATAGATTCCCGACCAACCCATCCTCACTGTGGGCAGTGCCATTAAATCTCTCAAAGCCGACGAGAATGAGTAATTGAGGACTAAAGCACCGATATACAAAAGACCAAGCTATAATACAAGTGAAAAACAACCAAAAAGAGACTTGATAGACACTGCAACTACAAGCCATCAACCAAAAAGTTTCATGTAGTAAAACCTCTTCATATTTTGCAATATGGTCGATGAAAACATACCCAGTTCCTTGCAAACCGGTCGGAGAGTCTAGTAAAAAACATTGCTTTAGTGGTGATGTGCATGCAATAGCATGTGCAGTGGTTGTGCCACCCTCCATACCATTCCATCATCAACTTTGCTAATTAAGACTTGAAAGATATCCCATAGGGTCTCGTTTCCCTCCATTCACCCTATTTGGAATATAATAAAATATAATACATAAATAGTATACATTAGTATCTTTTCTTTTCTATAATAATTTTTAAGTTTTTGTCCACTAGATTGGGTCAAATGAATTTTTCACCATAAAATATCTTAAAAAACACCTTATCACTATGTATTCTACACCATAATGATAAATAACATTTATTAGTTCTTTTAAAATTTAAATAATAGTATTTTTTTATTTAAAAACCATTGTAAAAATATATATATTAAATTAAAAATCGTATAAGTTCTATTAAAAAAAAATTATGTGGTCTAAAATATATTTTAAAGGCATAAATAAATTTAACGAAGTAAAGTAAATATCACCATTTATATCAAATTTCATCTTTAATAAAAATGAAAGACATATATAAATTTCATCATTAATGGGCATGAAGGATAGTAATTTATAGCCATCACTTGGCTATGTTTTCCAAGAATTTTATTCAAGTAATTGAACTCTAGCCCCAGAGCTTCTGAAATTGCAGCCAGCAGCCTTAATATCAATGCTCTCAACTCAGCAGCGTACTTGCCCGCAATATCTCTGTAAGAAAAACTAAGTCAAACAAGTTAAACTTTTGCATGGTGGGTTAATTAGATGAATCATTTCTAGTGCTCTATGTCTTACATAAAGTTTTGGTGATAACCTGTAGGCTGCAGGTTTTTCAGGCCAAGAGTCGATGACTTCTTCCAGAGGATGACAAGGCTGCGTGAGATAGTCCACCCAGTTCAAAACCTTGTCTTTGCTGAGATTCAAGCTGGTAAAAACCCGGACTGGCTGCTTTTCGTCCTCTGTGTAGAGGCATGCTCTGTCTTCCACTGGCATTTCGTAAAACTCTTTTGCTACCTCCATCATGTTTTTCATGACGTTCTCTGGAACGCCATGGTTCACTATCTGATATCAACAAAAAAAAATATAATACTGAATAGTCTGCAAGTATGATATGATAAAAAAATCAACCATATAGTATAAAACAGTGACAGGAGGGAGAATTGTTGGGTAGGGATTGAGGTGTGTGTACCTGGAAGAAACCATCCTCTTCACATGCACGTCGGATTTGATGGACTACTGTCATTCTGTTAGGGCCGTCCAGATCTTCTAGGTCTATCACAGGGATGCTCTCAGATTAACAGACCTCAGCCATCTGTGGGCGCTCATGGGGAGGCAGGATATATCTGTCCTGCACCTTGAGGTTGTTTATTCCATTGGACATGAGCTTTTGAATACCATTACTGAGCTGTTGGGTCGGCACATCCATTGTAGGAGACATCTTCCTCCAATGCTGCTGATGTGCAAATGTGTGATATGGGTATTTATAGAGTTGAGATGCATTGGCGAATGATTAAATTTGATCGGTTGAGGATTGAGATTATGAAATTCTCATTAATATTATGAGATTTAAATTTAATGGTGGTCGTTTCACATCAATAACAGATTAACTTTGAGAACTCGGACGAATCCAAAATCCAAGTGACTCATGAAATGGTCGTTAAATATTAAATGCGTGACTCTATAACGTTGCTCATCAGCATTTTAAATTACAGTGGGGAACGCATCAGGCAACGTTTTTAATTTAAAAATAAAAATAAAAATTGAAGTCAAAGGTACGCATCACGCAACGTTTTTAATTTAAAAAAAAAATAAAAATTGAAGTGAAAGGTACGCATCACCCAACGACAACGTGGTTTTCAATTTTAAAATAATAAATTTTGAAGTCAAAGGTTGATATATATTAGTTCATTACAAGTTAGTTCATTAGTGTGGGCCTTGGCTTGAGGGTATCCTCTAAAGATTTTGACTTAGACACATGATACACCTTAGTTTTTAGCTCCACTATTTAATCTTGAAACTAAAAATATTGAAACATTCTTGACTATGCCATAATCTCACCTAATTCCTTTCATGAAGTGAAAATTCATTTTCAATCATGAATTTTGGTAACAAGCATAGAGATATCATCAATAGCTTTCACCTAAATGAAAATGCCCCTTGAAATTTGTTTCTCAAAAATTGGATGCAAGAAAAACTCCAAGCAAAAAATTCTTCTTCTCTTTTGTAAAATTGTCATTTTAGAGTTTTTAATTTTTAATATAATTGTTATTTAGAGTTTTTATTTTTAAAAATATAAATTAATGAAATGTAATTAATTAAATATTAATTATCTGTAATAAAAAATTTAAAATATAAAACAGAGCACTGATCGTTACTTATAAACTAATTAAAATATCAAGAGCTTGTGCATTAAAAAATAATTATATCGTCAACATGAACAGAATAAATATTAATTATAAAAATAATTTTTAAAAATAATAAAAATTTATTTATTTATTATAATTTGAAAAAAAAAATCAAATATTGATAATATATCAATTTTTTTTATGAAATACCATATAATTAGTTTTAATGGAATTAATTCAATTATATTCATTTTAAATTAATAAATTAATTTATTTCAACAATAAAGCTATAACAATAATATAACTAAAAGTAAGGTTAGAAAACTAAAAGGTAAGTTAGAATACTTTCTTACTTTAAATATTTTTTTATTAAATTAATTAAAGAAAAAAATAAATATTATAAGATATTTTTAAATTTCCTCATATCGGGTAAGAATTATGTAGGAGTCATAGGATAATGCAAGTAGCCAAAGCCAATGTTGGCCACAAGGCGAAGGTGATCATCGTAAGAGGTTTGAAGTCTAATCAAACTTAGTAAATTTGTGTGGTACTTGGTCCGCAATAGAGCCCATATGGTTCTTGCTAGCAATAAACACCTTAGTAATCAATACTTGTGATAGCGCCATCATGGGCTATGACACCATGGACATGGTGGAGTACTACCACTATTGTTTCTATCATAACCATAACAAGACAATTAGGGCTATATTCATCACTACCGAGATTTTCTCATTCATAAGGCATGGCTTGTCTAGTAATTTTTTTTACTAGACGTGGATGAATGTGAAGTTTCCAAGTAGCACTAGGCTTCGTGTAGCTAACCTCTTCCGTTTCTTTGGCTTCCTTTATTGGCTATTTCATTTTAGATGAGGGTTTATATAGTTTGGCGTAATAGTTGATATGTCAAGGAACACCTCTGTCACTACTACACAAAATAAACTTTGGTTATATATAGTGGTTGGCGTATGGAAGCACATAAACCCAACTGTCCTTTAGAAATCTATTTAGTTGGGAAATTTTTGCTTCTCCTGGAAGGGCTTACTAGAGTAGCATTCTCTCTAGTGAAATGAAGTGAGAGTCTTTGGTTTTCAAAAATGACTTTCATTGTCAACTTACTATTTTGTGTTTCATCCCAGTGCTAGTTTACTACTCAGAGTGACCTAAGTTCTTCCCCATTGGTCCTAAGTTCTTCCTTGTCTATCTTATCTACGCTCGATTTTCATTTAGTAAAATGGCAGGGACAACCAAATACAAGTATGCAAGACAGATTAACCTTGTCTGCTCCCAACAATATATGGAGGTATTCATTCTAATTTAGTATATCATGGGAATTATTTGACACCCTATTTCTCAGACGATCAAGAGACGTCGTGGTCGAACTAGCTCTGTTGTGATTTGAGGTGGTGCGGGGGGGGGAATGGTCCATAGCGCATTGCACCAACCCTAGCTTCTCGTGCATAGATTGTAGTGGAGAAAGTTGCGAGTAGGTACCACTCTTGTATCAAGCTAGTTTTCTAGATAGAATTGGCTACAATTGAGGAGGAGGCAAGGCTAAAGAACATGAATATGTTACATGTGGAGATGCTAAAAACAATTGGGGATTCCATACTAGCAGCTCATTGCATCCATGCCCAATAGAATTGATACCTCCATGCAATTGATATTTATTGGAAAATGAAAATGGTTATGGAAAGGATATCCAGGAAAAGGGTGCAAGCCAATAAAAGAATCAGGTCTAGCTTGAGGAAATTCAGAGGAAATTGAACAAACTTGACCAAAAAATCAACATCTTGGTCGAGCACCTAGCTAACATTGTGTTTACAAAGATCAAGGTGGAAGATGGACACCTATAGGCCATGCAGATTGATTCCACCACCAATTAACTTTGTTCATGCATGACTTGATGTATCCACTTGTTACTTATGTTGTCTCTGGTTATGTCTATCATTGTTTATTTATGTTTATTACAATATAGTAGAGGTAGGCTCTCAGGGAATCCTACCCAATTTTGTAATGTAATAATGTTTTGGACATGTAACATGGTATCTGCCTTTCAAAACAACTTGCGGTAGGATGATAACAATAACATGATAAATCAGGTACGTATTTTTCTCCTCCGTCCGACTTCAAATTCCATGGAGGGGACATATTTGGCCCATTGTGATAAGGCTCAAAGAGTAGGCTCCCCAAACCTCATGGAGTTTTAGTTCTTGCTAAGTCATAAATTTGTGGCATATTTGGTTTACGAACTATTGGATATACTCTTTCTTTTATACTGGTAGCCACTAGATTTGATCTTGAGCCTAGCTGAGATTACTCCAACTAATTACCAATTCACTATGGTAAAAAAATTAATACAAAGCATCTTAACTAAAAATAACATTTCTAAATAAAATTATTCTTTTTATATATTTTATACTTTTAAACAAATTTAATTCAAATATATTATTTATATTGATGAGAAATTTTAATTTTATTTTTAAAGATAATATGAATTAAAATAAAGTTGAATATATATTCAACAATCCTCTGCACGTTGAAGTCAAAGATAGGTCTGGGAAGAGGGACAAACAATTATGTTGAACTTCTCACTCTAAAGGTTCTGTTGTGTTGGGCACTGGAATTGGGTTGCAGATCTCTCAGAATCTTTGGAGATTCCCTCAATGTAGCCAATTGGTTCACTGTTGTCCAAATATTTCACAATATATTGGAATTGGGTTGCAGATCTCTCTGAATCTTAGGAGATTCCCTCAATGTATCAAACTGGTTCAATGTTGTCCAAAGATGTCACAATATAACTCTGTTGCCTATTTATGAAGAAATTGTTCAGTTAAAATCATCATTTGACATTATTACATGTTATCATATATACATGGAGCAAACTGCAGAAGCAGATGCACTATCTAAAGTGGATGTTGGATAGGATCAAGGAATATGGATGCTCAACGACTCAATAGAGGCGTCAAACCTCTTCCATTAGCACTAGTCTTTCCTAGAAATATGAAAAACTCTTCTTGTTTTTCTCCTCTTTCTTTTTTGATAGATCATAGTGGATAGTTTTCTGTTGATGGTGGAACCTGCAATCCCATGAACTATAGTTGTAGACATACTACTATTTTGCTAGAACAATTTGATATGTCAATTTTTGTTTTTGGATGATCATTTTTTATATTTTGGGCTAAATTGTTCCTATAAAGCCCAGTTTTTGTATTCTCATGTTATATGACAAACTTATGTTGAATTCCTCAAGCATGTACTTATGTAACTTTTTATAAATCTTAATAAAGGGTTATGTCTTTTCTACGGAAAATAAATAAATAATATATATTATATATATAATATATATTAATATATATATATATATATATAACACAAAAACCTCAACACATTTTCTATATATGAGTTGTTAAAAAGGTAAATTTAAATCTATAGGAATATAGATATCGAACTTGTAGATATTTCCTATTTGAATGTAGTGGAAAATGCTTTCCAAATTATAGGAAATCTCTTATAATATTTTATATATATATGATTATTTATTAGCTTTTATATTTAAATTATATATTTTATTTTACACAATAAAATATTTTGTTTATTTTTATTAAGGGATTAAAATGTGTTTTTAAAACATTTTATAAATCTTTGTGTGTTATGGATAATATTCAAATTCTGTGAAAATTTTCTTTTAAAGATTTGAGTGTGGAGTTAGAGACATTACCCCTTTTAAATTGTAGCTTGCTTACTAAAGATATCATGAGAAGGTTGATATTAGTGATTTTCATTTCCAATCTCCCAAATCTCACTTTTGCTAGATCATGAGGTTTATTGTGAAGAAATAAATTGGTTATGGCTAGGGTTATGTGACTTTATCCTTAAATCAATTCTTAAATCCCATAAAACTTCCTAAAGAAACTTGCTATGATACTAATGTGATCTATGAACTACTATGGATATGCCACAGAAGTAATTGGTTAGACCAAATTTGATAAAATATTGAAACTATGTAGGTTAATTCTTCCCATAGATTTTAGATTCTTTAATAGTTGTTTTCCCCCCTTAAATAAATGGAGTAGCGAAAATGTCAGAAATAGAGAACAAAAAGAACATACACACACATCCACCACAGACACGAGTTTTTCTTTGGGAAAACTATAGAAATTCCCACTGTAGATCAACAGATTATGCAATAGACTAAAGCAAAAATACAAGATCTACTTCTACAACAAACTTTGCAGAAGCTTAATCGAATATAGCAAGATCAATGAGAACACATATAACTGAAAATGAGAAAAATCACACATAACATAGAAGAAATAACCTGAGGAAAGCCTCAGCCTAAAACCCCAACTCTGTATTATCATACAAGTGGAAATATGTTCAAGTTACAAAAATGAACCCATAGATGAATGGAAGACCACCTTCAAATCCAAGGAGGGCCTTTTTGAGTAGCTGTTTATGCCCTTCGGGTTGAAAATTCCCCTACAAATTTTATGAGGCTGATGGATGACATATTGTGATCTTTCACCAACACATTCATGGTTTTATATTTGGATAACATCCTCATCTTCAATAGGAGTTAGGAAGAGAACTTGCAACATACTCTGCATGTCCTTCAAACCCTATGACAACAGAAGTTATGTGCGAACCTAGAGAAGTTCTCCTTTGGCATGGACCAGGTCTAATATTTCGTCTACATAGTCAACTAGCAAGGGATGCATGTGGATCCAACTAAGAACCAAGTCATTCAGGATCACCCAGCCTTGACGACTATAATAGAGCTTCTTAGCTTCTTGGACCGTGCTAATGTCTAAGGCAGATTCATGTTGGAGTTCTCTCATATTACTTGGCCCTTGATTCAAGTTACCAAGGGTGGAGAAAAAGAAAATTTCTTTTGGTCTGAGGCACAACAGAAGGAATTTTTTGAACTGAAACACTGTCTTTTCTCTACACCAGTCCTCACCTTTCCATACCTACAACAACCATTTGATATTGAGACAAATGCCTTAGATTATGCTATTAGTGCAGTCTTCACTCAACACGGGCATTCAGTGGCATATTACCATGAGACACTCTATGATATTATTCATAAGTACCTCACCTATGATAAGGAGATGTACTCTATCGTGCAGGATTTCCAGCAATGGAAGAATTATATACTAGGGAAGGAGATGATTATCCACACATATCACGGCCTTCTTCAATTTATGTAGACATGGGGGACGTTGCATAATGATTGACATCAGAAATGGTCCACATACCTGAAACAATTCCATCTGAACATATGGAAGCACCAATCATGTTGTAGACTACCTCAGTCGATATCTGATTGTGGCAGTGAGTAAAATTGTAAACTCTTGCGGGCATGATACCTTTAGATGGCCAAAACTATATGAAATTGACTCAGAGTTCACTGCCACCTACAATATGTTAATTGGTGGAAAGAAAATTCTATAATCTACCTTCAGGATAGACTATTGCGCTATCTGGGACATATTTATGTTCCTTCAATCGAGCATGCCAAGCTGATTTTGGAGGTTCATTACAATAGGATCACAGGATGCTTTGGTGTCGAGAAGATAGTGGAATTACTGTAGAAATATTTTTATTGGTCAAAACTCAAACAAGATGTTGAAAAATATATTAGATCTGGCACTTCCTATACCATCACCAAGCCAACCATTAAGAAGCAAGGCCTGTACATTCCTCTACCTACTCTTCGTTGACCTTGGGAATCCATCTCCATGGGCTATCTGGCCTACCTCCTACAAGGCATGTTAATGATTGTTTATTTGTGGTCATCAATATATTTTCTAAGATGGCTATATTGATAACCTGCAACCAAGCACATCACAATAGAAGACACTGCGAAAATCTTCTTTGAATGATTGTGGGTTCATTTTGGGATTCCATAGCCCATTATATCATATTGGGATAGAAGGATCCTAATCAAATTCTAGTCGAGCCTTTGGTCTTTATTGGACACTAAGCTCACCAAGTCCACTACATTCCATCTACAAACTAATGGCCAGATAAAGGTTGTCAACATGATGATAGTGCACATACTACGCATGTACAATTCCAAGAATCCATGAACTTGGGATGAGAGTCTTCCCTATGTGCAACTTAGCTATTAAAAATCTCTCCATAGTTTGACTGGCCACAACCCCTTTCAAGTGGGCATGGGATTTCAACCATTGTGTCCCCTAGATATCATAATGCCTCTTTCAACTACACAAGAAAAATATGCACATGTTCATTTCAAGGCTGATAAAGACACCAGATTTATTGAATGCATCCAACATATCTATCAACAGGTCCATGATATCCTAGTTAAAGCCAACGGAAATTATAAAAAATGTCATGATCAACATCGAGTGCCACATACGTTTCAAGTGGGTGACAAAGTTTGGCTACATTTGATGAAGGAATGCCTTACTGGAGCTAATTAGAAGCTTTGACCACTTTGATATGTTCCTTACATCATCACCAAGGATATGGGTGATAATACTTTCAAGCTCAACATTCCCCCATTACTTCGCGTGCACCCAGTGTTCATTATGGACCGCCTGTGGCCATACTTTCCACCATTGTTGGAGAGATCATAAATTGTTGAGCATTTGACACAAATAGAGCTCAACTGAAATTACATTGAATAGGCCACAATTGACTGAATCATGGACACACCAATTAATCATAATCACCAATAGAGGATCAAATTGTATCGGGTTGTCAAAGCCAGCCTACTCCTACACCAAGGCAAGTGGCTCACCAAGGACCAAGTTCAGCAGAAGTCTCCTATCTCATGGAGGTACTCAACACAATGGGGACCATTGCTTATTAAGTGGGGAGGACTAATCCATGTGGATATTTTTGGCCACCCACCTATTCCACTTGGACCCCCAACACTATTTCCTTTGAGATTCCTTAACTCTAGCACAACTTTTTATTTTTGGTAGTTCTTTCGGTCTAAACTTCCAAATTCTTTTTTAGCTCATAAAAGATGTTTTATGGGAAAAAGGAGAGACCAAAAAAGTGCCACAATATATTTAACACACTGTTTTTTTTCTCTTCATGGATATCTTTGAAATGAGTTATTATGATAGCCAAATAGAGATCGTATGCCAAAGTTATGACCCCGGGAAGTTGGCAGTCCAACTTATCCCCAATGAAGCCCAAAATAGTTGGTGCTTCATCTCTTAGGGTTAGGGTTTCACACTTGTTCTTTATGATAAAAAAGCCTCTAAACCTCATTGTAACACAGTTCAAAAAGCATGTTGTTGTCACATATCTTCTTATAGATAGGCTACCATTTGTGTGAGCTAGTTCATTCCATTCTATATGTAAACAATTTCCAGTACTTGTTATTAATAAATTGAAGTTTGTTTCTTTCACTATATCTCTATGTTGTTTTTAAATTTTCATTTCATTTAGTGCATTCATAAATATGGATCATCTTGCATTTCTATGTCTTTACAGAGGGAAGCTCAGGCTTCAAATTTTTGGAGATTCCAAGGTCATGTCCTCACATTCATCTCGTTCTTCTACCCCCTTGTTGGTAAGGAAATATTCCAGTGAATTGGCCTTGTGCTAGACATGGGAGAAGATTATTGCTTATTGCTACTTGAGAATGTGAGCCAAGTGCTTCATGTTGTGATTTAGGCTCTAGCTTGTGGAGTATTTTGAGGGTAATGATCCATTGAAGAGTTTTTGGGTAGCTTAAATTATAAGATGGTAATTTTCCTCGATTATGATCAAGTGGAGAGAAGTATTTCTGAGAATGAGGATACCTTTAATTAAGGCTTCAATTTTAGAAGAATTGTTGCTTTCCTATTCAATGTATCCCATGTATATTATGATGGTTTCTCCTTTGTGATTTTTGGTGACTCCACCTATTCCTACTTCCTTTAGATTTCCTTTGGAGGCTCCATCAAAAATCTCTTATAATACATTTTCGATGGGGGAGTCCAAGTGTCTTGAATTGGATATTTAACTTGAGGATGAGCGGTGTCACTTGGGGGTGGGGGGAATTAAGTTGCCACCAAGATAAGATAGACTTTTCATTAGGGGTGACCCCAACAGTCCTTATCCTCCCATCTGGAGAGGAATATAGTTTCCTCTATATCTTTTTGAAGGAGAAACTAGATTTTGTCTGGGGTTTTGTATTTATCATAGAAAATTATTTGATTTATTTCCTTCCAGAGTTCCCAAGGAAGGAAGAATTGAGCCATAGTCTAGAGTTGATTAAAGATTGAATTTTGGAAGGGATTTTTTCCCAGGTTTTGATTGTTTGGAAAAAATTTCCTTCAACCCCTTATGTATGTTAGGAGCCTTGAGCTAGATTGTTCTAGAGGCTATTAGAAATATCACAGGAATCTAGCATATGATTAATGGATTCTTGTTGATTTTTACACATGAAACACTAGGAGGGTCCATAAAATCCTCTTTTGTGCAAGTTCTTGCACATGAGAGTGCAACCCTTGGAAATAATCCAAGTGAAGGTGGATACTTTTGGCTAGAGATTCAGAGTCCAAAGTTGTTTCCAAAATAGATCTGGGGTGGTCAGAGTGGCTATAACTACGAGGTAAAAATAATTTTTGATTGTAAAGGGTCCACCACTTTTGTAGCCGTAGTACAATATGTCACGACCATTTTTATTCCTTATAATACATTTGTTGAGTTCTTGCTTCAAGGTTATCTTGTTGACCTCTGAGTATTCCTCCTTGCAAAGTAGCTACTCAAAAAGGCCCTCCTTGGATTTGAAGGTGGTCTGCCATTCATCTATGGGTTCTATTGGAATTTGTGATAGTCAAAAATTGTATCGGGTTGACAAAGCCAGTCTACTCCTACACCAAGGCAAGTGGCTCACCAGGGACCAAGTTCAGCAAAAGTTTCCCATCTCGTGGAGGTACTCAACACAATGGGGACCATTTCTTATTAAGTGGGGAGGACTAATCCATGTGGATATTTTTGGCCACCCACCTATTCCACTTGGACCCCCAACACTATTTCCTTTGAGATTCCTTAACTCTAGCACAACTTTTTATTTTTGGTAGTTCTTCCAGTCTAAACTTACAAATTCTTTTTTAGCTCATAAAAGATGTTTTATGGGAAAAAGGAGAGACCAAAAAAGTGCCAAAATATATTTAACACATTATTTTTTCCCTCTTCATGGATATCTTTGAAATGAGTTATTGTGATAGCCAAATAGAGAACGTATGCCAAAGTTATGACCCCGAGAAGTTGGCAGTCCAACTTATTCCCAATGAAGCCCAAAACAGCTGGTGCTTCATCTCTTAGGGTTAGGGTTTAAAACTTGTTCTTTATGATAAAAAAGCCTCTAAACCTCATTGTAACAAAATTCATAAAGCACGTTGTTGTCACATCTCTTCTTATAGATAAGCTACCATTTGTGTGAGCTAGTTCATTCCATTCTATATGTAAACAATTTTCAGTACTTGTTAATAATAAATTGAAGTTTGGTTCTTTCACTATATCTCTATGTTGTTTCTAAATTTGTATTTCATTTAGTGCATTCATAAATATGGATCATCTTGCATTTCTATGTCTTGACAGAGGGAAGCTCAGGCTTCAAATTTTGGAGATTCCAAGGTCATGTCCTCACATTCATCTCGTTCTTCTACCCCCTTGTTGGTAAGGAAATATGCCAGTGAATTGGCCTTGTGCTAGACATGGGAGAAGATTATTGCTTATTTCTACTTGAGAATGTGAGCCAAGTGCTTCATGTTGTGATTTAGGCTCTAGCTTGTGGAGTATTTTGAGGGTGATGATCCATTGAAGGGTTTTTGGGTAGCTTAAATTATAAGTTGGGAATTTTCCTCGATTATGATAAAGTGGAGATAAGTATTTCTGAGAATGAGGATACCTTTAATTAAGGCTTCAATTTTAGAAGAATTGTTGCTTTCCTATTCAATGTATCACATGTATATTATGATGGTTTCTCCTTTGTGATTTTTGGTGACTCCACCTATTCCTGCTTCCTTTAGATTTCCTTTGGAGGCTCCATCAAAATTTCTCTTATAATACATTTCCGATGGGGGAGTCCAGGTGTCTTGAATTGGATATTTAACTTGAGGATGAGCGGTGTTCCCTTGGGGGTGGGGGGAATTATGTTGCCACCAAGATAGGATAGACTTTTCATTAGGGGGACCCCGAAAGTCCTTATCCTCCCATCTGGAGAGGAATATAGTTTCCTCTAGATCTTTGTTAAGGAGAAACTAGATCTTGTCTGGGGTTTTGTATTTATCATTGAAAATTATTTTATTTATTTCCTTCCAAAGTTTCAAAGGAAGGAAGAATTGAGCCATAGTCTAGAGTTGATTAAAGATTGAATTTTGGAAGGGATTCTTTCCCAGGTTTTGATTGTTTGGAAAAAATTTCCTTCAACCCCTTATGTATGTTAGAATCCTTGAGCTAGATTGTTCTAGAGGCTATTAGAAATATCATAGGAATATAGCAGATGATTAATGGATTCTTGTTGATTTTTACACATGAAACACTAGGAGGGTCCATAAAATCCTCTTTTGTGCAAATTCTCGCACATGAGAGTGCAACCCTTGGAAAGAATCCAAGTGAAGGTGGATACTTTTGGCTAGAGCTTCAGAGTCTGAAGTTGTTTCCAAAATAGATCTGCGGTGGTCAGAGTGGCTATAACTAAGAGGTAAAAATAATTTTTGATTGTAAAGGGTCCACCACTTTTGTAGATGTAGTACAATATGTCATGACCATTTTTATTCCTTATAATAGATTTGTTGAGTTCTTGCTTCAAGGCTATCTTGTTGACCTCTGAGTATTCCTCCTTGCAAAGCATTAATGGCTTCTATTTACAGATGTCTAATTTTTCATGATTTATCCAGTATTGATACACATGAATTTCTATAGATCTCTTAGAAAGGTCTTGACTTTGAGAAAATTCGAAGGTGTTGCTAAGGCTACAAATTTTACGCCAAGATTCATCCCATATTCTTGTTGGTTTCCCATATCTAATTTCCCATAAGTTGTGCATTTGAACCAATAATTTTTTGAGGCTTGCTAGGTTCTGGAGGAGGGATCCTTGAAATTGTGGGGATAGAAAAATTAGATCTTTCCCGTTGGTTTCCTCGAAATACTCTTTTTTGCCATAGGTGTATCCAAGACTCTGGCATATGATTGACCCATTTCCACCAAATTTTCACTCCCAACATGTTGTTGACATTTTCTGGATCATGTATACCTATTCCTCCATTTGATTTTGAGAGAAGCATGGTGTCCCATTTTATGAGAGGCCATTTTTTCTTGAGATGAGAACCTACCCACATGAAAGTTCTTTGGCGACTTCTTATAATTTTTAGGACCCACTTAAGGGCTGCTAGAACAGAGAAGAGATAAGAGATCACTGATTGGAGGACATACTTTAGGAGAATAATATGAATGACTATGTTCAAAGAGAAAAATGTCCAATTGTCAATTTTGCTTCGGATTTTTTCAAGTATATCTCTCCAAGAAGAATGCTTGATGGCAGAGCCAGTTAAGGGAGCTTCAAATTATTTGGAGGGAAGGGGGCATAAAAGAAGCCAAGAATTCTGGTAATGTTTCTTTGGGTAATCGGGGTGCTGAAGAAGAATATTTTGGACTTTTTCAAGTTTATGGAGGTTCCAGAAGCTTCAGAGAAAAGGTCTAGGATTTCCTTTACCTTTTTGGCTTATGTGACTGATGGGAGGATCAAGAGAAGTATGTTAGCTAAAAATCAATGGTGCATGATGGATATGTCATAATGAAGAGCAAGGGATTGTAAAGTTCCCTACTAAATCGATACCTTGAAAATCTACTCAATATTTCTGCCATGAGGATTAAGAGAAAAGGAGAGAGGGGATCACCTTGCATGATTCCTCGAGAGGGTCTGAGAGTATTAGAAGGGGTTCCATTTAAAATAATAAAGAAGAAGGTCATGGATACAAGAGAAATGAACCATTGAGTCTAGTGGGCCCTGAAACCAAGGTAATAGGATGATTTCCATGTATTCCCAATTTAGTTTGTCAAAGGATTTGGAGAGGTCCATCTTGAGTAGTATGCTAGGTTTCTTTAGGGTTTTGAGGGAGAGGATTTCTTCATGAGATATGATGATTCCATCTAGGATCTGGCTTCCTTCCCATATATCTATTTTTCTTCCCGGGATATGAGGATGGGGAGAATGTATTTAAGACAATTGGCAATCAATTTGGAAATAAGTTTGCAAATGACATTGGAAACCTAAATATGTCAAAACTTACCTAGGGAAGCCACATTTTCCTCTTTTGGAACCAAAGAATAAAAAGTGGAATTAAAGTATGGGAGGATGCATCTATTTTCTCTTGAGTCTTCTATGATTTCAAGGATCTCAGTGTGGAGAAAAAACTAACAGTGCTTGAATAAGGAGACCATGAAGCAATCGGGTCCAGGGGATTTGCCATAAGTCATTTGATGGATTTCTTTATTGGCCTCATTAATACTAATGGGTTTGATAAGAGTCGAGTTGTGAATTTTAGTGACCGGCTTGGGAACATGAGTTGTGATCTTATTGATGGCTTCACTATGAGAGGTTGAGGGTTGGAAAGTAGATCCGAGTAGTATCTTACTAGATTGGATTCCATATCCTCTTATTTCTCGAGAATTTTCCCATTCTCAGTACGAAGCGATGTGATCTAATTATGTGAGTAGTGTTGTCTAATAGAGTGGTGTTGGAAGATCCTACTAAATCTTCTAACAAAGAATGTGATGTTTATAGGATTTTTGTTTAGATTCCTTATGTTTCAGGAAATCACCTTCATGACAAGATGTTGCTTTGGTTAGCGTAGATCTCCAAGATCTACTTTTATTGTCCTGAATCGACCAACTTCCTTCCCAAGGTGTCTATGCATTGGAGGGATAATTATATGCCTCTTTTCTTGAATTCTTTTACACTTGTTTTCCCTTCTTTCTTGATGATGGGCTGAACACCTAACTATTTTGACACTTTTGATTTTTGTAGCACTATAGCCAAGAGATTTATTTTCTTGGGGGGATGGTGTCTAGTTCACTGTGTCGACATCCAACCTTAATGATCATTAGATCTAACCCTTCTATGTTAGCGAATTCATCATCCTCTATCATGTGGATGTCCTTTAGTTTCTTTATATCTGGTTGTGTTGTAGGCTCACTTGGGGTGGATTCAACATTTCCATGCCTATTCTCTTCCATAGCTTGCTTTTCCAACACATTTAGGGAGTTTTGTAAGATGTTATCCTGCTCTAGATTATTGAGTTATTCTGATAGATCGCATAGCACTTTGAAGCTGTTGCTAGTTGCATGTCTTTTAGTAGTGGCTACGGTTGTTGAATTCTTGTTGTGGTGCTTCCTGGAGGATATTTCTATGAATCCATCGCCATCCATTGTTTCGAAACCTTTTGCATCCTTCTTTTCCATTCTTGTGACATTTTTTGCAACAAAATAGGATGTGCTCATAGTCCAAAGTTTGATACTAGTCTCTATCTTTCAATTTCAAAGAAATGGCTTCAAGGAGTGAACCTGATATGTTTATGTAGACACAGATCCTTATATATGATATATAGAAGTTGTGCTTGGATTTTTCTAAGAGGCGTATGAAATTTCCAAACTTGTTTCCAATTTCTTGTAGGGTTTCCAGATCACGATATTCATATGGCAAGGAGTACATGTACATTCATACATGGGCCCATTATAATTCTTCCTTATCTGGGTTAAATTGCTCCATCCATTGTCACAAATACAGTCCAACAAAGTTCAACATGTATGGTCCTTTATCCATGACTGCCTTCTAGTCTTCCAAAGGAGAAAATATCACCATGAAGAAACCCTTGGATCCTAATTTCACTTCACAGTTAGCATTGGGTTTCTAGCAATGCACTATCCAGTTGAGAAGGGATTTTTTCGTAGGCTAAATTCCAATGAACTTGCATATTAGGACATGGTCCTTCATGAATTAGATATTTCCATTCAATATGGCAACGGGGATGTGAATGCTTGGAATTTTAACAGATTTGGCTATGAATGTACTGGTATCCTTTTGAGACGAGGAAGCCTAGTGATTCTTGTTCATTCATGTTCATATTGTCAACATTATTGTTCATTAACATAGTTATTCCAAAAACTTATTATTCAACCTTCTTGTTTTTGCATGGGTCCTAAATTGCAGATGGGGTTTGAGTTACAAATTGGTTGGATGGGCCTGGAGCCCCTCCTCGTAGGGATTAAATTCCACGAGGCATGCCTAAGCGAGAATGTTAGAGGGTTTTGAGAATAAAGAAGAGAGTTCCAATACGGTGCACAAAATGGCAACCATGGGTATGTGCAAGGTTGTAGAGTGAAGGGCAAAGAGTCGAGAAAAGCCATTAGGGTTCACTTTATTGATATAACTTTATTGTTATTATTATTATTTGATATAATTTTTTATTTTACAAACATTGCAACATCTCCCCCATATTGGGTTGTAGAGTGCCTCTTAACAAAATATTATTATTAAGAAGTAGCATATATCCATCTTAACTCTGGATCTATCAAGAGGCGAGGGAAATCAAATCTCTGGAGGTGCAAACATTTTTCAAGTTTTTCACTCAAAAAGAGGTTCATATCTTAAGAGATTTGATCGCTCTCAAGAACTGATAAACCCAAATTATATATATTTATATAGTATATATAATATACTATATATATATTATATATTATTAATATATATATATAATATATATTTAAATATTATACTATATAAACTTACTCATTGTTTCTCTATTTACGCAAAAAATGATCTTTTACATTTTGGGTTTATTGTCTCGTAAATAACTTTTGTTACAATACCATGGATTATCAATAACACATGTTGATATGATATGTGTTGATATAATATATTTAGATAATTAATTTGAGATAAATTCATTAAAAGATCATAATTAACTTGGAGATAACTATTAACCCTTGATATGTGAATACTACTATGAATATTTTGGCATATTTTGTGGAGGTTAAATATCTATCATCCATTTAATAATTACTAATTACTAATAATTAAATTAAATATTTGGAAAACCTATTGTGAAATAAAAATACCTATTATCATAATTATCTTTTAAGTTTATATACACAAAATTGTTTAAAAATAGAAAAAATACATAATAAA